>DF836340.1:124470-135440 GCA_000950595.1 Mucor ambiguus | reverse complement strand
TTTTTTTCCCAGAACAAAAAAGCACACACTCTATACTTTACACTTTAACTATTCACACACACACACACACACACGAAAAGATGAAATCCGTTGAAACTAATAAATAACCTGTGATACTACTGACTGATAAAGAACAGCGTTTTATTCACCTTTGACTCAAAATTATATGTACATAACATCTAAGGGTAGAGATGGATACTCTTTTTGTAATCATCAACGTACACTCGGATTCTAGCATATTCAGGAGCAATGATATCATCTACACGAATATTATCAGTAACATGCCTTCAACGCATACACTTGTCATCCAACTCACCTTCACTGTAAGCTCTTCCTTGTACACCGTAAGCCTTGGCCAAATAGCGCCAGAGCTTCTCACTTACAATATCACCATGTGTCTCAGGGCAAGGACGGTACTTATCCATGGGTAATCTAATATTGGGGTCCAGCGTACCATTGGAACGTGACAATCTGGATTGTGTGATTTTGGTGGGTAAAGGGGCTCCTTCGCCTATCATACATTCATGGGCATGAGTACACCAATACACAAAGTGATAAGTCCAACTTACGGGTTCTAAATGACATCCAGGTTCGTCCCCACTGTTTCTCCACTAAATAGTGCTTTAAAGACAGGTCCTCTCTTCTCAATTCTTGTACATAAAGTGCCTGTTCAGTCTTGCGTCTCTTTTCTAAATCCTCCATTGATTCTGACTCCCTGATATAAGCGATGGTGTCTTGGATAATCTGGCCATCTCGAGCGGCGTCAAGCTATTAGACAAGGCAACGTCAGCACAATCGATAGACGCTTTGCCCATGGTATCAAATTACCTTGCGAGGCTTTCCAGGATGGCACTTGAAGCAATAGACATCACCAGTAACCAGCTCTAATTGAATAGGATAGTGTGCTTGTTGGCCCTCCGAAGGCTGGGTTAAACATGACAGACATGCTACTCAAAAGAGTGAGTCCACTGTCAAAAAAGCTTCAACTAAAGCAGCATGTGCTTACCTCCAGTATGGTCATCATGGTGCATGCTCAAGTAAGCAGCAGGGTTATTTGAGCAGAGATCGCAGAGATAGGCCTCCTCGCTCTTGAAGAGTATCTTTTTTACTTCTCGTGCAACTTCAGTCAGCGGTTCGAAATGGGGACAGGCGTCTGTCGCTGTCTCTTGTGTGTTGAAGTTGCTTGTAGCGGGCGTAATTTCTGTTGTGTTGGTAGTAGGCTGTGTGTTCGTGTCCAAAGTGGGCTGTTGTGTAGGTGCTGTTGTTGCTTGAGATGCTTCTGTGGGTGTTGCTGCTATTTGAGATACTTCGGTTGCTGAAGGGTCGCTAGAGGAAGATGTATCTGCCATTACAACATCTGTGTCATTTAACTGCTTGTACATATCGAGCCATGTCTGTCCAGAGCTCTTTTCGGATACGCGGAAATCACGCTTATTCAGCTGCTTGAACAAGAGCTCGTTCTTGATAAGATACGAATAAGACTTGCCAGTCATGGAGAACTGCAGTATGGATGCAAGGTCAAGAAATGAGGCAACATGGACCAGCACCTCTGTGGTTAGCTTTTGTAAGACGGTTTCGCTGTCATCAAACATCATCTCTATGGAACGCGTTCTTTTTATTTTATAATAGAAAAGAAAGAGATGTACAGTCAAGTTTGGTGCTTTTTGTAGATTGGAGAGGAGACAGCAACTACACTTGTTTTGTGACGGTGGTGATGCAGGTGTCCTTGATTTGGTTGATATCGTGAAACAAGTCTTCAATGCGAGTCCAGGTCTAGATGAAAGTGTCAGCTCGGCTTGATCAAGCAAGTGAATCGTTAGTACTTACATCCTGCTTGGTGTCTAGTTCGGCAATCTCCTGTCTCAGGTAGTGGATGCGTCGCTTGAGTATACCTTCTTCCTTGATCACATTCAGAAACTGCAGATCCTTCTTGCGGTGGTATGCTTTTAGACGTCGATTGGCAGAGGCACATTGCTGGTACTGAAGATAGTGCTTGTGGCATTTTTTTAAATCATCATTGACAGTGTAGTAATAATCTTCAATGATGCTTTTTTCATGAGCATCCGTTGTGTTGTTTCTAATCATTCTGTTTAACTTGACAATGACATGATGTAGACGGCAAACTGACTTACCTTGCCTCTTTTGTGCTGTCAAGCACAAGATTGCTGATGGTCTGGATGTGGAGATTGGACATCTTTTTTATCTTTTTCAGATTTACTGTATTTGCAGTAGCCATTGTTCGGAGATCCCGTAATACGTTGTTTGGTGTGTCCTCCTCTGCCTGATCTCCCGCTTGGCTCATGCTAGCAGCTGGTTTTCCTTCATCTCCCTGATAGACATCATCATAGCCACCATAATCTATATTATCATCATCAAATCCATACTTTATCGGATTTCCGTCTGTAGCTGGATCCACTGGATTTTCTGTTTCTGATGCATGGCCGTTGGTGGCGGTTTGATCTGTCACTTTTGCTGTTGCAGCCTCTATGGACTCGCCTGTTTCTTGCTGTAATCCATCTAGATTATCCTGCGTCTCTTTGTCTATAACTGTTTGATAAGCAGATACATAGGCGGGTTTTTCTACATTCTCTTGCAATACTGATTCTTGTAGCTCAACAGATCCAGGCGTCTCATCTTGTACTTGTTTGGTTTCCTCTGCATCATCCTCTGACATCTGCTGCCGTGGTTCACTCGGTTCTTGTGAGCTATCTTTGGTTGCTCCTTGCTGCGACTCGTTCTGTTCTTGTGGGCTCTCTTTGGCTATCTGTTGCTGTGGCTCGACAAGTAGGGTGGTATGATGCTCACTATCCCTATTCTCCTGGGGAGAGTTTGCTGTTGCTGGTGGTGTGTTGTGGGGTTCGTCCTCTTTAAGGCTTTCCTCATGAATTGACAACTCGTGAACGGATAAATTCTCGACTATATCGTTTTCTTCAATAACGGGCGAAAGTGGCTGTTCCTTATCGGGTATCGTGTTGTGTGTGTTGGTATCCATCATATCTACATCTCCAGTGTTGTTCACATGCTCTTTTTCAGGTATACTAGCTTGATCTGCATCTGCTGGTATTGCAATTGGACTCTGCCCAGGATATTCTCTAGTTACAGATGGAGATTGCACACGTTTATTGGGCTGCGCTTCATCTCCATCTGCGGTAGATTCTTCAACTGTGATCAGGGTGGTTTCTGCAAACAATCGCTTTCTCGGTGTCACTGAAAACGGTGCTAATTGTGATAGGTAGGATGGCCTTTGTGGACTACTGCGCTGATCATTCTCCAGGGTATTTGCGATAGATATAGCGAGTGGTGGTGGTGTGATTATGCTACGAGATCTGGCAGGTGGTGGTGGTGATGCATTGACTGACTGCCTCGAATAGACGGATGGAGATCTGCGGCTGAGGGTGATGGGCTCTTGTGCAAAGTATGGACCATAATCAAAAGAAGCAGGCGATGAAGGCGGCACTTGAGCAAGTTCTCCTATAGAGTGCAAGTTAGTTGAAGTGTGCACCCTTGTGCGTTGGTTTCTTTCAAACCTTTAGGCAAAGGGACAAAGGGAGGAAGTTCTGGCACAGGGCTAGCAGCATCAATTGAGAATTCTATGCTTTCTGATAAAGCTGCTTGACTTACTTGTGTCCTCGCTTTCTTTCCAAACGTCGTTTTTCAAGAAGATCTCTGTATTCAGACAGCATGGTATGATCAAAAATAAAAGAGAGAAAAGCAAATGTCTGTTGAATCAATTTGAGGAAACGCGATCAAGTACCACAAGCCCAACAGTCACCGAACCATCATAGAAGGAGATCCGAGCACACTCACACTACAGACATTACGCTGAATGGAGTGAGTGATGAAGGGGCCTTGGATCCATTGATTGAACTGTCACTAGATGGTCGCCGTGCCTGTCATGTTGACATATACCAATTCGCCAATATTTGATCCATCACAGAGCGTCCGATGCAACATGGACACGAAGGGATCAGCAATGAATCTAGCCAACAGCCAGGTTTTTGCTGTGATCCCTGTATTCTCCAGTCTAAGAGTGGCAAGAAAGAGCAATATATCTGGTGGCATCTATGCCGTTTGCCCGCTGCCCTGATCACTGTATATTCACACGACCAAGACTTCGATATGCCATCAGGAACAAGACATTGCCATCCGACATCATGGCTAGTAAAATTATCCAGTGCTAATCCGAGACGAGTTTGAGCAGACCTCTGCATAACTGACCCAAGACAGTGCTCAACACTCAAACTACCATAGTC
This sequence comes from Mucor ambiguus, assembly GCA_000950595.1. Taxonomy (NCBI): domain Eukaryota; kingdom Fungi; phylum Mucoromycota; class Mucoromycetes; order Mucorales; family Mucoraceae; genus Mucor; species Mucor ambiguus. The sequence continues at coordinate 131,187 of DF836340.1, read as the reverse complement.
GCTTCATTTTGCATGATTCGATGAAATGTACGTCATCTACGCCGCAAATGCTCACAAAACTGAGTTTCTTCCTTGAGATTCTTTTTTTACTACTCTTTTTCCTTCTATTCAACTCGAAACCATGAAATCTCAATCTACACCCTTAATACAAGATGCTGAAATCCCTCTCAGCCCAGCTGAACTCGAGGTTTGCTGCAGAATACATGGCTCAAATAGTAGAAACTTACATTTGTTGAACTGTGAATAGGTGCTTCGAAGACAGTATATCAAAGAAGGTGAATATGTAACCATCCAGACAAAGTTCAACTACGCATGGGGACTCGTCAAGTCGTCGAAAACAGAGCATTTAGAACTGGGTATAAAGCTACTTACAGGTAAGATGGTTGCTGCCAAGCTATTTCGCAATGTCTTTTTTAACATGGCATTTGTGCCGGGTAAACTAGAGATTTACACGGACGCACCTGAAAGAAGAAGAGAATGTCTATACTTTTTAGCTATTGGCAACTTTAAAATCTCAAATTACTCGGAAGCAAGACGATTCAATGACCAACTGCTGAAATTGGAGCCTCGCAATGATCAGGCATTAGCATTGAAACAGCTCATTGATGAGAAGGTGTCTACAGGTACTTATGAAATCCAAAAAGTGGCGGGCTACTTTATTGATCATACATCTTGTAGAGGGAGTAATTGGTTTGGCTATCGTCAGTGGAGTAGTGGCTGTGGGTGCTGCATTAGTGGCTGCTGTTGTAAAGAGATCAAAGTAAAAATATAAAAAAAAAACCCTATATCCCGAGCATATCGATGGAAATCAGTGACAAGCAGACATTGATGAACTTTGTCAACAGAATAGCTGTGAATGCTATAGTCAATGGCAAGAGAAAATGTGGCAATGATGGGTATCTATGAGATCACGGCTACACAAGTCGAAAAAAAAATAGACATCATACGTTTAATTTGTAAAATGCTGCTTTATTCAACTATTTGAGCTATTTAGATAGAAAAAGAATGGGGTACTAATGTTTTTTGAGGGTTTTTATGTGTTATTTCCAATTTTTTAGATGAAATTTTGTTTATAAACCACACGAGGGCATAATCATTATTTGAATTTTTTTGGGGGAGCATATAAAGTATATAGATTAAAAGGAAGGTGGGATTTCCATTCCCATCTCAAAAGCACGCTGTTTGAGATAAGTGTACATTTTGTATTGAAGAGCGAATAGAGGGGAATCAGTGGGGGCTTCGGAGAGGTAGGATTGAACATCGACAATGAGCTTCAAAAGACTATCATCCATGATATCAGCTTCCTCCTCTTGTTGTTCTTGATCTTCTTGTTGCTGTTGCTGCTGATAGCAGTAATCTTGGTATTCAGCCTCGTTGACTACTTCAGCCATGTCTTGATCGTAATCATAAAAGTAATTCAACTCTGATTCGTATTCATCAACAGTAAAATGGGGCAATGCATACTGTTGTTGCTGAGGGTCATTTAAGATAAGGTCGTTACTATCAAAAGTGGTGGTCATTAGAATGTATGCTTTGTTGGATTGGAAATGAAAGTTGTGTTGCCAAGATCTAGTGTCTCTTTTGTGTGAATGAAATAATTGCCCCAGTCAATTATCTATTAAATCAAAACAAAAGAAAGAAAGACCTTAATCAAATTATAGAAAAAAAGAGTGTGAGGTGGAATACAAGAAAGAGAGAGCATTACATCTGTACTAAAACGATGATTTATATAGTGTTGGTGGTACGGAAATATCGGAGTGCTCTACTGAACACTGAATCATAGGGGGTCGTATCCACATGTGTTATTAGTTGTACTTTTTTTCATGTTGGAAATTGTACAAAAAAAGGGTATTAATATAAGTAAGTCTTGGTAGAGGTTTCAGGGAAATCATCCAAGTTGTGCAATTGGTGATGCTGGAAACTGCCATGTTGTCCCAACCGAGTAGCATAGGCATTGACGATGGAGGCAAAGTAAATTTGGATAAAGTTGCCTACAAATACCACGATGCCGCCTGCAATCAGAATTTGCTTGGTGGCTGTATGACAATCCTCTTGAATCAGGCCTTGCTGGTTGGATGTAATGATAGTGCTGTCATTCAGGTACTGTTGACATTCGCCAATGATGCTGTTTTGCTTGATCAGCATAAATATCCATATCGTACTGGATGATAGTAAGAGTAGTATCACTACCGCCCAATACAGAAATCGAAATATATTGATCATACTCCTATTTTGCTATGTGTGTGTGTATCATACTCACTTTAGTATAGTAAAAACAAACGTTTTTACTGAAATCAAAATTCTAATTTACCGTAATGCCACCAATCACACCAAACAACGCACTGACGGAATAGAGAGCAACTACTGCTACCAAACTCCAAAATACAGCGAGAGCAGCTGATACATCCTGTAGACTATAGATCACTAATTTTATGTTTTCGTTGAATCAGTCGACTAGAGAAAGAAAATGCAGTGCAGTAACACTCACCTTGACGCTCTTTCAGCAGCCATATCAGAATTCCAATGTACAATACCTATATTAAATCACTGTTAATCAGCTTGTTTTAACTGGGAGTAATGTAAAACACATACAGATGAACAGACAGCAATCGTAGTAACACCAGCCCTATGATAGATGACAAGGACATGTTAGTATTTTGTGTCCAAATCTTGCCTGTAAAGTGTCTCTACCTGAGGGGAATACAAAAGCAGCAATTGTTGAGTCCCATAAACGATGACAAAGGAAACAAGGGAAAGAAAGAGGAAAAGAAAGAGAAAATGATGGAAAAGTTTATCATTCGGGATCAATACATTGCACTACACCAAACAACCATCATTGAATAAGTAAATCAAATGTGTAACCATGGCAACGACATGGAAGTATTTCATTCCAGTATCAGCATCCATTTTCTTTGTTGTGATGTGGTCATCGCCATCACACTGCTCTGTTTGAAATGCGAGACAATGGCTCCACATCACTGTTGAGTGCTTAAAGGCAATCTCTAAAGGACACACCCTTGTTTTGTCATAGAAGCACATACTTGACATAAAAGTTGCACCGACAGCTTGATGCATCTCTCCCGTCATTTGGAATCTGTCATGTAGACTGTAAAGCATATCTTCAACGACACTTTTGTGCGCTTTTTTTGTTGGCCTTTGTACAGTTGTATAAATAGTTTAATCTCCCGCTTTGACAGCAAGAAACATCTTACAAATGATGAACTTATCATCATTGCTCTTGCTCTTTTCTTCCTTTCTTTCCATCTCTCGTATATATACAGCCCAGACATGACATTGCAAACATTAGAAAAGCGTAAGAAGCACAAGAATGATGACGATCAAGGTGACAATGATCAAGACGGATCAGATCAAGATGCAAATGCTGGCAACGATACTACCACTACAGATGATGGCAGCGATAACCCCACTGCTGCAGATGATTCTTATAGCAACGTGTCAACATCTGACGCTGATAATGATGACACATCTACTAGTATTGATCCTTACAATGCCACAGATGTTGATCCTGATACGGATACAACTTTCTCTGCAGATGATAATGACAGCAATAATGGTAAGTCAAGTAAGTTACTTGCAATAAATGGTTTTCTATGCATCGTATATAAACACGTGTGGTTGTTTCTCCAAGTGGGTTAGACTTTACTGTGCATGATGTTCTGAAACCAGCGCAAATCTTTCTGTTTTAGCTTGGAGTTTTAATGCTATTCTGGGAAACCACTCATAGATGATCAAAGCACTGCTGATGAAAGTGATGGCAATGCTGCCTCTACAACTACTAGCATAACAACAACAACAACGGGTATGTTATTAGGCAAAGTTTATATATGCAAAATGGCTTATCATTGTGCAATTCACACTAGACTCCTATTCCCCAACATTGACTACATCAACAGTAGACGCCGGTATATATTCATCAGCGACCCTGATTTTGTTTGAATGTGTCTAATCCTAACTATACGTCTAGAAACTACTTCCCTCACAACAGACACGGTGTATCCAACTACCAGTACTTTTGCTACCATTTCTTCTGGATCAGATATTTTAGAAACTACATTTACTACTAGTTTACCATCAGAAACAACCTATTCTATTCCTACACCAACCGTTGCTACTACCACAACATCAGGCTCATTTTCTTCTACTGCCTCACCTGAATCCATAGCCAGCACTGAAACAACATCATTTACATGGACTACTCACACTTCATTCACTGCTCTATCACCCTCAACTATCACAACAACAAATGCATATGCTTCTACAACTGCTGTACTCATGCCAACCTCAACAAGCAACTGGCCATCCAGCACAGTGGACTTTAAACCCTCTTCTTCTGCCCTTATGCCTACTGCGCCTTCTGCTTTAGATCAAGGCGAGCAACAAGGAAACGAATTATCCCAACAAAGTAGTAGCCTCAGTCAAAAGAGCAAAGCTATCATTGGCGGGTGTGTTGGTGGCATTGGAGGCGCCATTGTGCTGGGAGCGATTGCATTTTGGTGGATTGCTCGTTGGAAGAGACATCGCCGTGAAATTGACATGGAAAGCTATCGTCCAGAATCAGATTACAGCGGTTTAAGTGTCAATTCACAGCTGCCTCATCCACATGAGCCTTATTACGACCATGATTCCTCATACAACTTTAATGCAAGCACGCCCAATATGAGTGCTGATCAAATGATCCAAACTCGCTACTAAAACGTATTAAAAGCTTTGTCCTTCATAACATCCCATTCATGTGGCATTGAATTGCCGCACTCTTTCTATCAGGATTGTCATTACAGCGTCACTCTTACTTTAAATCGCTTGAAATTGACCCATCCCTATACTCTTTTTTCTTTTAAATACTCCAGTGCCAATATGCCACCACCATTAAAAAGATCTGGATTACAGAACGAAGTCGTCAATTTATATAGACAATGCTTTAGAGCGGCAAGAGACAAGCCTGCAGTAAGATACGCATGTTTGAATAAGCATTCATATGTTAACATGTTCATTACCCAGGAAACAAGGCCAAGATTTCATGCATTCATTCGTAAAGAGTTCAAAGAACACAACATTCGAAAATCAGACTTTGCGACAATTGAATACATGCTTAGAAAAGGAAGAAAGCAATTTGAGACATACACTCAAAAAGGTGTAAAAGATATCCATGTTTAGGCAATGCCTTTTATATAAAATAAACCTGTAATTCTATATCTTATATGTACAAATAGAATTTATTCATGTTCTAAATCTAGTCTTTCTTAGCAGTAGCAGCAGAAGCCTCTTGTTTTTCCTTCTCCTGATCACGATATCTAAGAGAAGTTGCTTCGGTACAGAAATAGAGCTCCTTCAATACTTGAACACATTCATCAGGCTTTTCTGAATTAGCTGACAGGCATTTATCGTAAGCATTGATTTGCATAGTGCAATGCTCCTTGACAAATCTCAAAATGCCAACACTATTTTATATGATTTCAGTCAAATTACGCACAATGTTTGTCCAGCAAAATGGTAAAACACTTACTTGTCTTCAGAACATTTGGTCAGGGCCTTTTTCTGCTGCATGCAGCTCTTGTCCCATGAATGAGGGTAGTTCTCGACACATTTCTGGTACATTTCGAGTTGAAGTGCACATTTTTCACGAACTTGCTCAAGTGTATCATCCATTTTTGTAAGAGCTGTTGTTGTCAGTAAAAGATAATGAGTGATGCTGAATGATGAAGGACCCCTATGAATGACTGAAATGACAGGTATTTTAAGATAGTCACGATAGAGGAGCTATGATTTAATTCAATGTTGATGCGCATAATTGATCAATGGATTTTGCAACTCGTTTGCAGATTCAAAGATATAGATCTGCGCAAATCTCGGCTGCTGTATGGCATTGTTGGGGTTTGGAATCATCTCAGGACACATAAGATAATGAGCACTTTTATAGATACAAAAAGCATAGGCATCATGTTTCTCATTAGCATATCGTCTATCCAGGTCAACAATCACAAAAGTGAAACTCAGAGCAGAGTTGTATGATCTGATACCCTGTTTGAACTCTTTGGCGATTGCGTTGTTCCTTGTCAGTAAACCCACGATTATATATGGAAGCGGTATTTATGGGGCTAACAACGCCTCTTTTATTTAGTAGTACCTTTTGATTCGCAATATTCTGTTTGATAGCTTTCAAAAGTATCAATTGTCCTCATGAAACTGTATTTTGCAGCCAAAAACATTTAAGAGTCCGATGTTCAGTTTCTGTTTCGATTCGTTAATTTTGATTGCAAATCGACCTGTTCGATTTATTTTGTCCAATCTGACTATATAAAGCGTGGTGATAATCCAAAACTCTCCTAAGCTTCCTTAGAGTAGTTTTCAAGGCGCATCCGATGGTACAAAGAAAAACAGGTGTTTTGAAGAATCGTATGGAACAGTTCTGAAAAACAGTAAATATGGATTTAGGCCAAAATGTCAAAATTTTACGTATAAAGGTCTCACAAACAAAGTTTCAGCGTCTGCCTTGGAACAAGAAAAACCGTTTGATTCAATACATACCTTAATAGAAATCTTTATTTTTGCGTTGAAAAACACGATCGTTTGATTTTCGATGAAAAGTATGAGGGGTACCTCATGCTTTTTGATGAATTCTTGATGGTTTTTTTTTTGTCTCCAAAAAGTTAAGCGAAAGTATTAGTGAGTAAGCGCAAGTCAAAAGCAATTGTTTGG
>DF836340.1:109540-122103 GCA_000950595.1 Mucor ambiguus | reverse complement strand
ACAAAAAAAGTGTCATTTAACTATAATGGCGCAGGCAATCCTCTAGAAGATACACTACTTTACAACTCGTAACTTTTTCTTTAAGCTGTAAAAATTGGGGTTAAGCCATGGGGCGGTGAAATAGACACCTAGGTTTTTAGGTAGATCCGAAATTGAGATGTGCCTTTTCACGCACGTACTAATCGAAAAGTATTGAACTCTTGTTAAGCATGCTAGCTTTCATTTTGTATAATCTCTGTTTACTATATCTTTACTTGAATTACATGTGTATTTCAGCCAAGCTTACCAAAATGAAAAGAATCAAAACCTTAAAAGCGTTATATTTTAGCTGCATTAGTAGAAGTTTAAAGCAAGAAAAATGCATATTAAGCACGATGGAAAGAGCAGCCGACTCTTTGTGGTTCAACTTGATCTTAACAGTCTGCCAAAAAGGCATTTTTAAGGGGAGGTGCAAAATTTCTGTTTGGCATACATTTTTTGACCCCAACCCTCAGGAGGATTTTTTAGTTTTTTGACAATTAATAAATTATACAAGCATAAATATTACAGATGAAATTTGCCATAAAGTAGCTCTAACTGCTAGCTATATCTATCAATCCTGTAAAACGCCTTGTTCATTTGCCCATTTTTGAGAAATCAAGGGAAAAGGTGCCCTCAAATGCCATTTTCAGACTTGTACGAAGACGTATTTTAATGTCCAACTAAAATACTCCAGTGGGGCTTCTCCACCTTCTACGGTCGATTTCTTTGTAACCTGATTTTAAAGATATAACGTGAAAACTGTTTCTAAATTGAAACATCAAATAGTATCTTACAATGTTTGCAATTTCATAAAGAAAGCTATGTTTAAAGGAGATACGCAAAATCCTTGTTTGACCCTCTTTTTTCCACCTCAACCCTCAGGATTGATTTGCAGTTTTGGGCTATTTTCTGGAAATAAAAGCAAGAAACCACCCAAAAATTTACTCCGTTAAATGCTTCATGTTTCTGGCTATAGCTCTTGCTTATTTAGTAGCTATTGTTTACAGATAGATTTCGAGATAATCAAATAAAAGTAAAGTTACTGGAGCGTAGAAATGCCTTTTTAAGCTCAAGTCCAATGCATATTTCAAACACCGACTAAATAGGGCCTAGTTGGGTGCTTTTACTTTAAAGTTCGATATCTTTTCAAGTTTACTTGGGAGCACTAGTCTAAAAAATGTATAATGATTAGGACATTAACTGGCATATCTTGGATCAAAAAATTGGTTAAAAACATTGTAGTTTCTATAATTTATTGCACTTTTAATTTTAGTACACAAGTACATAAATCAGAGCATGAGCCTATCATTGTTGTAAGGCAGATAATTTTTGTATGGATATAGTTTTAAAGGTAAACTTTTCATTCTCATAAAATATTACTGGAACATCGTTAGAGCATCACTTAAAACATCAATAGAAAATCTATAGCCAGAAGAAGATGTTCGATAATTGCGGTAAGATACCGCTTTGGCTCAAGAAGATACTGCATGTCTCTTTTACTATATATAAATCTTTCGTCAACCCAGAGTAAAATGTCTACATGTTTGTTTTTATTATAATTTTACAATGCTGTTTGATGAGAAGCTTTCAATTTCTGCACTTTCAAGTCAAATGAATCCTTATTGGAAACTTCTTTACATGCTCTATTATACACTTGGTTGGCCATTTGAAACTTCTTTTGAGAATAAAGGTAAGCGAGATAAGAAACGTATGATCCTAATGAGATAAAAAAGTGTGTCAGCTGCTACGCTTGATGGCTTGCAATTCCTCGAGACATACCTTCTTTATCATCTTCTAAGCGAGTGGTTCTATCATACAAGTACTCGACACTTTCTTGACCTGCTTCATCCGCACTGCCGTATTCATTTTCAATTTCAATGCACTTGATAAAGAATGTATATGTAGGGTAAAAGTTTTTGATAATCTTCTTGTAGACTGTGCGAGCAGCTTCAATGCCTTGTGATTCGGCAGCCCATTGCACATAAGCTGACTGTAATACCTGTTTGATACCATTACGGTCGGCAGACTCGCTTGTGACAGAGGGCAACAGGATAGTGGCCTTTTCACAGGCTCGGAAAAATAACTTGTCCGTCTCCTCGACTGAAAGATGAGCTGATAAAAGAATACAATCCTTGTAAGAGTTCCATAGTAACAATGATGCTGGGTTATAGTCTAATGCAGTGGCGTACAGTTTGTGTTGTTCTTTGGGATCGTCTTGGGCTAGTTCTATACGGTAAATCCACAGTTTAGCATCGTTAGGGTGTGAATCCAGCCCTTGCAAAACAACGCTCTCGGCCTTTTCTTGATCCTTTTGCTCCATCAAATGTGCAACCCATAATTCGTATAGTGTGGCATTGAGCTTGTTTTGTTTCTTGCATGCTTTGAATGTCTTTTGCAGTAATTTTCCAAGGTATAATTTCAAGTTTTCTTCGCTCACCAGAGCATGCCAGCTGAGCAAGAACTGAATGTATTGGACCCACATATCAGGCTGAGGCACATCCACCAGAGCACTCTCGAATTCACCTACGCACTTTTTCAATGCAGGCACAAAAGCAGGATCAGACACCGAGATATACTGTGATTTCTCTTCGTCTTGACTCTCCTCCACTTGTTTGAACACAAACAAATGGCTCTTTGCAAGAAAGGCACGCGCCTCAGCATTGTCGATCATGTCGCGGCGAATGGTGTCGTATACATGGTCAATGTCTTTTTGTGTGTCTGTGAATTCGCGGTAAATATCGACAAATCGCTGACGAAACTGGATGCTGTCTGCAGTGGATTGAATGGCATTGTCGTAGATGATCTTGGCCAAGAGGCCTTGCAAAATAGGGTTGTTGGCCTCTTCTAAAGCAGCAGCTTCCTCCTTTGTCAGTACCTTTTTGCTCTTTTTGGTGTTCTCTTCGTCCTGTTTCCACTGAGCAACGTCCTCTCCAGTGACAGCAGGCAAATTGATCGTATTATCGTCATTATCGTCTTGGTTGTCTACTTGCATAGCGTCCAAGTCCTCTTGGTTCTTTGCCTGGTCAATGCCTAAAATGCGTCTTCTCAGCTTGATTTTCTCAATGTACAATAATTCCAAACGAAAGTATTCATGCCATAATTGCTGGCTCTCTGGCATCAAACGCAGGGCACGCTGCAGTAAAACTCGAGCTGCAGCCATGTTGGCGTTGTGTTCATTCTCCCAGGTCGCTGCCATGATCCACAGTGATGCATTGTTGGGATGGTATTGAATCGCTCTAGAAAACAGTGTTAGCAAGGCAAACAGCTGCTGATAGACAAGCACCACTTACTGGACAAAGATACTGGAAAGAATGTTGTTGGCCTTGTTCTTTTTAGCATAATCAATGTACTGCAACCAGAGTGATAGGTCGCTCTTGAATTTGATGGTGGCTCTTCTGAACAAGTTGTAGATACGTCTGGCACCCGAATACTGCAGATCGCTACCCTTCAACGAATCAGCAATGCCTAAACACAAAAGGTTGAGTATATCAAGGGATCAATACAAGGTATCCTGCTATACCTAGTCTGGCAATTCTCTTTTTACGAAGCTCTTCGAGATTGATTTCGTATTCAATAGCTCTTAAAAAGTCAATCTTTTGCTTGATACGACGTTGCAAGGCGTATTCAAAGTTGGTTCTCTTTTTGATGATGGATTTGATCTCGACCTACACAAAACAGCCGTTTAGTCATAGGATACACCATATCATCAGACAGTACTTACGGGTGAGAAGATATGCTTCTTCTCGAGCCCTTCGAGCTCGGGAATCATGCGCTCAAGGTAATATTGCACTGACTCGGCCATGATTTAGACTGCAATTACTGAATGATGGGATAGAGAAGAGAGTGTGGTATAGAACAATTGACTTTATTCAATGATTTAGAAAAATGTGTCAAAAAAGTGACCTGCTTTCATTCTGATGATAAAGCCACGACTGGGCAGATCACAAAAGCCCAAGTCGCTTGCCAAATGAGAGACACCCAGTACAATACAGCGCCATGCCACCTAGAATCCAGTAAAAGTAGGCGAGATCTGGGTGGTCCTTGCCTGGGACATAGACATTCATACCCCATAAACTTCCAATCAATGTCAATGGAATAAAGACGGTAGCCAGGAATGTCAGTCGGTTCATGACATTGTTGGTCATGTTGTAGGTCTGAGTTAGCTCGAGGTTGACTTGAGCCAGGTAGTTTGTGTGCGCTCGATGCAAAATACGGTCATAGTGGTTGATGTTTTGCACCATGGTAACAACGTGATCTGTATTCGATACATGTCAGACCCTGACAATCGACACATAATGGCCCTACATTACCTTGAATGTCGCCCAAGTAGAGCAAGACGTCAGTGTACGCTTTTTTACTCTCCAATGCGAATACCACAGGCGTATTCTTTCCTGCATCCACATTCTCAGACACAGCAGCATTCAGTGCAGTCGACAGCTGGACAGGGAAGGATTGCTGCTGCTGTTCCAAGAGTTCAAATTCTCGGGATTTGTCCTGATAGCGCTTCATCAAACTCTTGATCACATCCAACTTGGAACCTAATAACCGAGCCAATTGAGTCGACTTTTTTCTGCAGCGACTGATACGCTTCAGCATGTCTGCCTGCTCTGATTTCCTGAGCACCAGCGAGAGCTCATCGATCGACACGGCTTCCATTTCTACTTGCAGAATGATGGGTGCAAAGCTATCTGTGATGGAATCGATCAGAGCGTAATTCATCCAATCTGGTGTGATGGGCATGTATGTCTTGAGTTGATCGCATCTTTCACGCACTGTATCGCAATGGTCGGATCTCTTGAAATGGAACTAGCAAGCTTGTTAGCAGCTATTGAAGGTCAAGTCTCATCATCGACAGAAACTTACAGTGAGAAAGCCCTCCTTAAAGATTAGGGTGTAATAGTTGAAAGGCTTGATCAGATCAGAGATGGGGTCGACATCAAATGCTCTAAAGCACACAAACGTGTAATTGGGAAACAGTTCAACCTTTTCACGAGGTTCCTGGGCTTGAATGTCTTCTGTCGTTAGAGGATGTATATGAAAAGTCTAAAAATAACCTTTAATACCGTGTAGATGAACAACATCTAGGTCCATGTCCTTGTTACCTTGCTCAATACCCTCATTTCCTCAACAGAGGGACACAGCACATCCAGCCACCAGCCTCTGGATGTCACCACAGCCTCCAAAGCCTTTTGTCCTTGTTCGGTAAGCAATTCATCCAGACTAGTCGAGATGTTGGAGTTCTTTTGTGAAGAGTAAATTGTGAATCGAATGCCTGGTAGTTGGACATCAAAGTTCTTGGATGACCCATACAGCTGGTTCTGTCGGCTCAGCGTCTTTGATAACTGCAGTGTGCCAGTCGACATTTTGCGAGTGCGATCCTGCACCATTCTGTTGAACGCAGCAATGTCTACATGATCATCCTTGCTGGCCTTGTAGCGAGGATACAGGACATCGGTTTTGACATCCTCCACAAGGTCCCCATTCTCGTCGTGGTTCAGTGCTGATTGCAGGCTCTTGCCGGTGAGAAAGCTATGAAAGCTACTGGCTCTATGGTGGTGTTGATTCGTAGGGGAGTCGGGTGGAGGCAGTGGTGGCGATTCCAGATCGTAGCGAGGCTCGGTTGTCTCTCGAAATACAGGCAGATAGTTTGGATAGTAGGATCCGGTTCCCGTGGCGCCTGCTCCTTCCAACGAGGTAGACCCAGTTCCTCTGCGGCGAATTGATGATTTGCGTGTTGACATTCGAGGTTAAGAGGCAAAAAGGAAAAAGAGGATCAATTTTCCTCTTTTCTACATGTATGTGTGGTTAAATGAGCAAGAGGAAAAAAAAATGGGAAAAAAAAAAAAATGTACGAAATGATCTCCTCCTCGGCACTGGGTCCAATGTCCAATGTTGGAGATTTATGTGTGATTTTCCAAGTAAATTCGACTGAACGAGCATACGCCAAGGGCTTTCTTTTCTGTTATTACATGATAAGATGCTTCTGAATGTTGGATTCCATTGGCATTTGAACAGCAGGACAAGAACAATCACACACACACCACCACCACCACCACAAGTATCATGTACAAACTCATTTCAAACACAGGCCTATAGCTTTCATCAAGTTTGCTTGTTGAACCTTTTTCGCATTTCTTTCTGATTTCTACCAGCAAACACAATGGGAAACAACATTTCCAACTTTACTGATATTGCAGCCATTGGAAATTATGTGAGCGAGCTTGGCGATGTTAGCTTTGAGAAAAAGTACGCTATGAAATCAAGCTGCCATAGTCTTTAATGCTCACTTTTATGCACATTAGTTTGGGGAAAGCTCGCTTCATGAAGACGCTACGTGGCAAACACAGCGATGGCTATGTGGTGATCAAACTGTACATTAAGCCTGAATCTGGTCAGAACCTAGCCAGGCAAGTCAGAAAGATCAAAGGTGAGTTTACTCGACTGGCACCAAAATCACACACACAGACAGACTAAAAAGCAACAACCAGAGGAATACAAGGCATTGAAGGATGTGCCCAATGCCTTTTATTTCCAAAGAGTCAAAGAGACAGACCGCGCCTCCTACCTTGTTCGACCTTACCTCTATAGTAGCCTTTATGATCGTATCAGGTATTTTATCTCTCGTTATTCATGTGATTGATTAACGACTAATATGCACAAATAGCACTCGGCCATTCCTCACTGTCATTGAAAAGAAGTGGATCGCTTATCAGCTACTGAGAGGCATTGCAGATTCACACGCAAAGAACGTATACCATGGCGATATCAAAACTGAAAATGTGCTTGTAACATCATGGAACTGGGCCTATTTGGTGGATTATGCATTTTACAAGCCAACCTACCTGCCTGAAGTAAGTGCGTCTGCCTTGACCGAGAACGTTACTGACATGCCACTAGAACAATCCTGCCGACTTTTCCTTCTTTTTCGATACATCTCACCGAAGAACCTGCTACATTGCCCCTGAAAGATTCTACAAGGCAGGCACTGACATTGATCAACGGATGGTAAGTGTGTCGCAAGTGCAGCATAAGTTGGCTGACTGACCTGATTACACGATGGCAGAAAAATACGACTGACAACGACTTTATGAGCGAATTGACGCCTGAAATGGATATATTTTCGGTTGGCTGTGTGATTGCAGAGCTGTTTCTCGAGGGAACACCGCCATTTACTCTGCCACAGCTGTTCAAATATCGCAGCGGCGAATACAGCCCCAATGCCAGCCTGGATCAGATTGAAGACGGCAGTATGCGAGAGATGGTCAAGCACATGATTCAAATCAACCCTGAAAAGCGATACTCTGCCGAAGAATACTTGACGCAATGGCATGGAAAGGCGTTTCCCCACTACTTTTACTCGTTCTTATACCCGTACATGAGCACCTTTGTCGAGAAATTCGAGCATCAGCCGCCTGCGCAACCACAATCCAAGATCATGTCGGAAATCTCAGCAGCGTATCCAAATGCAAACAGTCGAAAGTTGACCGATGCGGATGGCAAGATTGAGCGCATGTTTTATGATTTTGAAAAGATCATGTATTTCGTTTCGGTGCCGTGCCAGGAGGTCCATGATGCGGATGGACGCAAAAAGAGAAACGACTCAATGACAGCGTCTTCAGTAAGTGGCATTCTATGTGCATTGGGGTGGCGTGTACACTGACTATGCGATAGATCCTTCTTCCACCTACATCCAATATACCCAACTACTCTGCTCAGGATACTTCTTTTGATGACGATGACAGTTCACCCAATGCTGTACATACCCCAGATGGTAAGATGGATACATACAGGCTATTTGCGTCTTTTACTCATTTATCCGCATGTGCAGAGGAGGGGTCGCTGATACTGCTGTCCTGTGTCTGCTCATTGCTACGAAACACACTCTACCCAAGCTCGAAACTCAAGGCACTGGACATTTTATTGGCTCTGGCAGAGAGACTTCCCGATGATGTCAAGTTGGATCGACTTGTGCCTTATTTAGTGGAGCTACTCAAAGACAACGCAACACTGGTCAGAGCCAATGCCATCAAGACATTGACCAAAGTGGTAAGTGAGGATCTACTACTTTATTTAGTATGTGAATGCTCATTCGGACACTTTACAGCTCTGCATGGTTGAATCAATCTCTCCCATCAATGCTCGCATCTTTCCTGAATACATTATACCCAGCATTGAGATGTTTACAAGAGACGAGGATGTACTTGTGAGATTGACATATGCCAGCTGCATTGCCTTGCTGGCAGAAACAGCATTGCGCTTCCTAGAAATGACCCAATTATTGAAAGCAGACAATATATACCCTCATCACCAAGACATTGATTCTGAAGACCTTGATTTCGAGGTTTGTGTACTTGCTACAGTGTGCTTATCAATGGCTAATAACTGCTTTTTTTTTTAGTCTGCTTATGATACCTCGCTTGAAGATCTACATACCACTATCCAGAATCAGACCAGCATCTTATTGGCAGATCCAGAAAGCTCTGTCAAGAGAGCATTACTCACCAATATCACTTGTCTGTGTGTCTTTTTCGGCCGGCAGAAAGCAAACGATATTCTCCTCAGTCATATGATTACCTACTTGAATGATAAAGACTGGATGCTGCGAAGGTATCTATGATGTTTGCGTGTGTGTGGTGCAGTCTACAAATGACTGACATGTGGAATGTAGTGCCTTTTTTGAAAGTGTCAAAGGCGTAGGCACATTTGTTGGCTCCAAAAGCTTGGAAACCTACATTTTACCATTGATGGTGCAATCGCTTGCAGGTAATTAGCGGTCATTTGACTGAGCAAACAGCCTAGTAACATTTTTTTAACATTAGATGCCGAGGAATTCGTGGTTGAAAATGTGCTTAATTCACTGACAAGCTTGTCTGATCTTGGCTTGTTTCAGAAAATGAAGATTTGGGAGCTTACAAGTATCATCTGGCCCTTGATATGCCATCCAAACACCTGGATCCGTAATGCAGCTGTAGGGTTTATCTCATCTAGCGTCAAGCATTTGCCCAAGACGGATCTTTGGTGCATTATTTACCCTATGATTAGGCCCTTTTTGCGCTCTGATATTGCACAAGTCAATGAAGAATTGCTGTTACAGAATATAGAGACGCCTGTAAGTAAAACCATCACATGGACGCTCGAGAGAGAGAGAGAGAGAGAGAGAGAGAGAGAGAGCTCATCGTGCGCTTAGATATCCCGCCAAGTCTATGAGCAGGCCATTCTATGGGCTACCAAAGCAACTGTCAAATCCAAATTTTGGAAACAGCAAATCATCAAGCCTCCTAAAGATGTGAGTTCTTCCTCCAAATCATCTCGTATGGGAGCCACAGAGAACCCACTGCAAGGTAATGCTGCTCTTTGTATCATTGCAGCATGTGAGCTAATTTCTGTATGTAGCTGTTATGCTCAACAGCACTATGAACAACAGCGACTACAATGAGACATCAACAGAGTAAGCCCTTTTTTATAAGCTAGATCAATTGGAGAGTGGGCAACTCATGATTTTGTATACATACTAGAGATGAGGTGTTTTTAGACAAGTTGAGAAATCTTGGCATGACCATCGAAGAAGAGGAGAAATTACGCTACATGCGAGACTTTATATATAAGGCATCCAAATCAAAACTGAGGTAATTGAAAGCATGTCACTATTGAACTGATTCTGACCTGCCAGTACTAGTCGGCCCAAGATGGACAACGATGCTAATGCAAATGTAAGTTGCACATCAAACACATCACTGGCAAATTTCCTTACTAAATAGCGTTTGTAGAAGGAAGAAATCCAGCTCAAGAACCTTAATATCACGCCTCATACCGCCTTCTTGCCCGACTTGTCCAACAAACGCACATCGCAATATAAAAAACAGCATGCATTACCCAAGAAACTGGATAGAGCAAAGTCAGCCATGGCTCTTTCAACAAGCCGTGGCTCTTCATCGCGAGAGGATCTATGTAAATTGAATCGAATTGCTAGTCAACCTCATGTTCAAGCCATGTCACCAAGCATTGTTGACAAGGAAAATCACAATCACTATGAAAGATCATCCTCTATCCCTATCAAAGGCAATAGCAGTAGTAGTCATCGACCTCTGCACTCACCTATTCCAAGTCCCTCAGACTATAGCTTTGGCACCAGTTTGCCCCGAAGTCTGGAGAGACCAAAGAGTGAGTATATGTGAGGACTGTTGTTGAATATCTCTCTAATACAGTTACTCTGTAGGTATCATTCTGACGATGGATGCCATCAAAAGCAAGCATGGAAAGATTGAACCTGTTGAATTGAGCATTATTTCGCATAGCCATAAGAGGAAGACAAAGGATGACGCTGGCGAGGCTGATAAATCGACACCTCCTTTGGAAGTGAGCTCTAGTAAGTATCTCATCATGATATACAGTGGGCACAGATTGATTGACCTGGATATACAGTTGGATACGCCCACTTGCAAAAGCTCTTTGACAAGACGGCCATGGAAGCATTTCCAGCTCTTATTACTGAATTCTCGGAAAACGCTTTACTCTCCAATCGACTTAAGAAGTTGTCATCGGTGTGGTCATTAAACGTGTCTAGCAAGTGGAAACCAGAAGGCAATTTGGTTGCTCATTACACAGAACACACAGCAGCTATCAACCAACTCGATATTTCATTTGACCGTCTGTTATTTGCCTCATGCTCAGATGATGGATCTGTGAGGATTTGGGATTGTTCTCGCTTAGAGAGAAACGTAACAAATCGATCGCGTGCAACCTATAGTCAGCAAGGAGGACGTATCAAGTGCTTGACGTTTATACAAGATACACATTCCATTGCTGCTGCTTCTGACAATGGCAGCATCCATGTGTTCCGGTAAGTTGGACGAGAGATAGCTGTCGATGTGCGTATAAATCTTACCTTCTCCCCATAGGGCCGATATTCAAAGCGGCAGTATACCACTTAAATTTGGTAAATGTATTCCATTAAGAGAGTATCAACTAGTGGACGAGTATGCTCTGATCTTAAAGCACTTTACAAGCAACGCCTCCAATACAATGAAGGGTGCTAAATCTATGCTGATGTTTGCCACCACAAAATGCTGTATCTATGCACTGGATCTACTCACAATGGAAATACTATGGAAATTGCAAAATCCCAAAAGCCATGGTGTCATTACTTCGATGGTCACTGGCCCCAAACATACATGGTTGCTGGTAGGCACCATGCGAGGCATTTTGACATTATATGATCTTCGATTCCAGCTTCCTCTCAAGTCATGGCTTCATCCCAGCAAAAGTCGCATCAGCTCCTTGGTATTGATCACTGACCCCCGCGATCATGAAAGACACTTGGTGAGAATTGCATCTGGCCGCAATGAGATTTCCACCTGGGATATCGAGTCTTTGACATGTCTGGAAGTGTTTGCTGTTAAATCCGGAGATGAAAAGACAGCGGGTGTATTTGTGGAATCATACAAGGCCTTGGAAGTACCCACGGATACCGCTATTTTATCCAGTGCCTTTACTAACAATGAGTCTAATTTGGTTGAAAACTCGATTCGTGCTATTGTCTCGCCAAAAGACAGCCATTTTATGGTTACTGGTGGCACAGACCGTAAAATCAGGTTCTGGGATACAACTAGAATTGAGAATTCATGCGTTGTATTGGGATTAGACATGGAAGAAACCAAACCAAGATACAGGTAAGAATGAGATATGAGGGAGAGAGTATTTAAATATTGGCCAATTGTATCTGATATCTTTGTATATAGTACCAATATTTATGACAAGATGAAGGTTCATTTCGAGTTTACTCAAATCAACCGCAACAACCAGCAGGTGGCTAATGTGGGAAGTCGTACCAGCTTCAGTGCAAATCAGTCGAGTAGTAACAATGTCATCATGCAACAACATTATTTGATGAGAAACCATACCGATGCCATTACAGATATTATCATCACAGCAGCACCTTATTCCGTAATCATCAGTGGCGATAGAGATGGTGTTATCAAGATTTTGTCGTAAACGTTTTTAATAAAGTGCCAGTTTCATGAAGACGTAGCCCTTGTTTCTAGTAATATATATCGATCAAGCTGTGTAGCAGCTGTCTTGTTGTTGATGCACCGTGAGGATGTTTTGCATCATTCACACTGGGAAAATGCCTCGTTACGACATTTCTTCTGCTTGATGTCGTGTTTTTTTTTTGCATGATAGTCAGTTTTAATTAAAGCGCTTTGTAATAGATGCTCTAGTTTTTGTCGCCAAACGTAGTGTACCCCTCAAACATACAATGAAGATTTCTCTAATCGTGTATATCATATTATAATGTATCCTAAAAGCTTCACTTTATCAACAGCTCTATTTGGGAGCCGCAGCTATTATTATAAGACTTTTCCTTGCATCCGCTTCATTTACGAGAAAGTGATTATATTAAAACGCATAGGAGGGATATCTTGAATAGCTTACTATTCATAATGTCTTTATCGCTCTCTTCAAACGTAAATCTGGAGCCACGACAATTCAGTCAACGGTAGCGATTGAGACAATAACAATAGAAGTGCTCAAACATGTAAATA
>DF836340.1:93383-105705 GCA_000950595.1 Mucor ambiguus | reverse complement strand
GAGAAATTCAGAAAAATTCAGAAGTTTTTTATCCACAGTGATAAGTATGACATTTACAGGACTTTAAATAAAAACCGGAGTACGCTCCCCTACAAAAAAAAATAAAAATAAAAATCTTTAAAATAGATTAAACAGATCGATTTGCAAGGAAAATTAACGAATCGAAACAGAAACTGAGCTTCGGGCTCTTAACTTTTTGAAGCTTCAAAATACGGCTTCTTGAGGGCAACTGATGCTTTTAAAGGCTATTAAACAGGGTATTGCGAAGCGAAGTAGGTCAGAAACCCACCCAAGTTAGGAAAATACTCCTATTGTAATTTATAAAGTTGATAATGTAGACAGAAGTTACCATTTCAGTTTGTAGATATAATAGTATATAAAAATGAAGAAAAAAAATGCATGCAAGAAGTGTGATGAGAGAACGCCGAAGTAGCAGCTGTATCATCAGCACAAGGAATATCGACTTGATTGCAATATTCTTGGCATTCCTCCAGCGATAGATATTTGCATAGAGTGGTATTGGCAGAAGAGGTATGTCCAAAGACAAAAATGTATGACAATGATCTGCAACAAAGAATGGGTCAGCGCACCAGTTTGGTCAAGTTGTCACTTACAAAACACGAATATCGTTCAATGTTTTGCAGCTTTGATTACCAGCTATATTGATATCTCGAAATTTTGCTAGTTTGGACAATATGACTGAGTCAAAGGATGCTGAAATCCATGTCGTATCTTCACCACCTTTCAGGTAATTGACAACACTGCAATTGGAATCTTACTCTTCAATTGAGTTGAAATACTCATCCTTGCTAAGGGATCTCAAGATTGCTTATTTCAAAAATAAGAATGTTAATTACGCTCATGAAAGCTTTAGATGAGATTACCATTTACGATCTCGTGCTTCTTCCAAAACCTTGATAAATTCAGCAAAGTATTCATTTACATTCACTGACTCTTGTTACTTACAGAATCTATATTTTGTTGTGATGGCGGCTGTAATCGTGTTTCCATCTGATTGTTGACTGAAGTAGATGGGCCCGCATAATATTCATCCTTGCTGGATGACTCGCCAAAAGCAATGGCCAAGCCAATCTTATCACTATTATGTTGGTGTATCATTTTCAACAACAAAAATCTAAAAAGCATAATGAATTTCAGAGGCATCCAATTCTTTGTTGCGCTCACAAAGTCAGTATCGTTCATTGCATGCAATAAACGCAATGCATACAAGCACGAAGAAGGAGAGCCTTGCATGACTCGACTGCAATATCAGTAATTTAAACCTAAGCTGGCAACTCAGTTCTAGAAGAGAAACCATATAGGAGAAGTACATCAGATCACATCAGATCACATCTAGTAAGTGATCATCATTGCCACCGAGAATATACATGTATAGGAGCAGGCTATATTTTAGCGCATTACACAGTTCCTGCAATGTGTTGCACGTTGCACAAACTTTGTTGGTAAACAACATGCGCATGCTCGATAAAACAAGGCTTCCATCATGATTTCATTTGAAAGGCAGGGCTATTGACAGCCTTTCTTGCTCAAGAATAGTAGTGAAGCCTATAGTTAGCAAGGGAAAAAAATCATGTGGTTATCAAAGGAGAGAAGGATGGATTTCACATTTCAGAATGATGAATGATGCTAACCCATGATCTCTTTGTTTGAATCAAATTTTCATATGCTAAAAACCGACAAGCAAGAAAACCGGGTCTGTATATGGAGGCGCATCACCTTGAGAGACGAAGGTTCTCCCTATCCACCCCTCGTGCTCTCAACTATAAATAAGTCTTGTGTAGATTTGTAGATTTCTTTCTTCTACTTTCATTACATTACTCCAACAACAATGGGACAGGCAGCTTCCATCACATTCAGCAACAAGTCCAATATCCTGTACGATATCGATGATTTCTCGAGTCGATTTAAAAAGGCCACCATGTCAACCATCTCGGTGCCAATGGTGATTGTGGCATTTCCCATCTTGAATGCCTACAAATTCAGCGAGAATGAGTATACTGGAGTGAAGATGGTGGACAGCACCATTGGAGGTCTTCTTGGTGTCGTTGGATGTAAGTTCACACCACCCAGCATACACCCACTTGAGCACAGCCAATACTCACCTTAACACAACAGGGCCACTGTCTCCTTTTGTCGCGTTTTGGTCTGCCTATCAGAACATCTTTACGGAGGGACCTAATAAATCCATCGAGGTATCTGAGGAAACCAAACTGATGGTGCGAAAAGCCATTGGACTAGACTGTGATAACTTTTACAACATTGCAGTGGTCGGTGCAGCAGGAACAGGAAAGGTCAGTCGAACAACAAAAGCACACACATAAACAAATGCTGACCCGCATGTTACAATTTAGAGCTCCTTGGTCAATGGTATTTTAGGTTACCCAGACACAGATCGATACGCAGCAGCCATCAACGAAGCTGGAAAGAATATCAATGAGCCTCGAGGATACAGACATCCAGATCTTAGAAGAATGATTTTATGGGACATGCCAGGAGCAGGCACCACGCTGCATAATTCAGCCACCTACTTTGAGGACAATTATCTCAAGGCTTTTGACTCTCTGATCATTGTCACGGCAGAAAGGTAAAAAGCGCCATTCCGAGCTGAGGGAGTACAAAGACATCTGATATAGTAAATAGATTGCAATCGATTGATCTGGACATTGCGCTAAAGGCACAGGAACATCACATTCCCGTGTTATTTGTAAGAAATCGATGTGATCAGGTACGGCTTTATCACACTACAAAGAGCACAGCGCATGAAAATATACTAAAATGACACACACTTGGCAGTCTCTCAACTCTAAAATATCCAGATATACCCAAGACCCTTCCACCAGAGATTTAGACGTAAATACAATCTGGGCAAAAGCAGTGGGTGAACTCGTCAAGGAGGTGCGAAAGACAGTGTTCAGGCAACTCAAAGAGAACAAGATTAGTGCCAAGCGGTTGTTCTTACTGTCTGCATGGAGTCTTAGAGATCTCATGGCGTCTGTCAACCACCCAAATTACCTGAAAGAAGATGTACGGCTGATTGACGAGCAGCGATTTATTCAAGCATTGATGGATGCTGTGCTGAAAAAGAGAAAGGCACCGATTCGTCAAAATAGCACCACGTATTCATCTGCCTCCTCCTCATCCACTTCTTCCAACGACAGTGGTATCCATATGATGAAATCACCCAAGCAACAACAACAAAGAATCATGGTTCAACCTTAATCTTGTAGATACTGTACATAATATATTTATTCGGCAAGTGGTAATAAAGCTGCTGCAATTCTTCTTCCTTCCTCTGCTAATACATTGTAAGTGGCTGCTGCATGTTTCTACATAGTGAATTCATAAGTGTTCAGTACAGCTGCATTTTTATCACATTACTCACAGAGTTCATTTGATCCACTTGAATACCCAGCTTAAAGAAATATTGTCTAATGTGTTCTGGAATAGGCGCAAACTCTTTACCAGTGCCAAACATGATCAATTCGGGTCGAGGTGATACCAACTCGAAGATCTTGAATGCTTCAATATCCCAGTCTTTCATGGGCAAAAATCCAGGTGCTCTGGGTGGCGCGTTCCATAAGAAGGGTGAGCCATTTAGTAGGATCAGTGGTTGATCGATCTTGATGTGGTTAGAGAGCACAAAGCCCTTCTTTGTAATGACTTCAATACCGACATTGGGTCCACGATCAAACATGTTGTTGAATGCTGCCAACATGCTGCTTGGAATCGCTGACGAAGCTTGCTGTGGAATAGCATAGTTGGCTATGCTGGATTGTTTGACATTGGCTTGCTCCCAATCTTCCTCTGTGCTAGACATGGGTTTATCTTTCTTGCTGTTTAGTAGACGACATGTTGAATTAATGTGTCTGATTTGTAGTCCACAGCGTGCTATGTAGTTTTGGCGAGTCAGTAAGCAACGCAACATGATAAAATATGATGAAAGAGTGAAAAAAAAAAAATGTGAATTTGGGGGTAACAGGGTTCGCTTTATCAAAAGGAGCCATCATTTCGGAGTGTGGTTTTTAAGGGAAAGCTCAGCGGATAGTGTTCGACTGGCATGTAAAGCTATTCGATCAGCATAAATTCGGATTTACTTTAGATCTTCTCAAAGCGGGTGGGCATCAGGGCTTGATGTGAGCTTCTCATTCAAATGTCTCATACCAACTATTAACAACAGGAAGATGGTTGGTCGTATGGTTGTCCTCCTATCATTCCATTCTTGGGCTCGTTAATCCCGTGTTCATCGCAAATTGGTCAAGATCTTGTGCTATACACCCGAACCACCACTGGTAGTGTTAGCTGACTTTTTACCCTATTATTAAAATTGGCTTCATTTGAATTTACAGCATAACTACTGGTTTTGGGGTTGCCCTGCGCATTTTGATCCAAGACACATTTCATTATCGTTGTACTTTTCAATATATATTAGCGAACACTTGTTAGAAAGATGCGCAACTCAGGGATATGTTCTACGAGCTATTTGATAGGTTTGAGAATTCTTATGCATAACCATAATTACAGTATTAGAGCATGTCTTAAACCAACGTCCTAACAACTCACCATTGTACATTGTAATTCACATAGTCGATTCCGCACAAATACATCAATCGAGTAGATTTTGACCAAATGTCTTGCGGCATTTACATAACTTTCCAGCAAAGCATCATTTCAATCCCAGATGTTACACTCCAGATGTTATTTCTTGATTTTGAAAAATCGAATTAGCAGCATTTTTTTTCGACCACCCCAAGGTTACCAAAATAACTATAATTTTTGATAGGTATTTATTAGGGAATTGTAATGGTGTCGGTTGTAGCTCTGTGGGTAGCTTAGATACTGAGATACGACCGCTTAAAATTACCAGTAAAATCTATAAAATTGACAATTGCAGGTTATTTTCATATACAAACAAAGCCTGCAGTTTTATTAAAGCATATAGATAGGCAAATTATGCCTAATTTTAGTCAGATAGTACTATGCTTATCTCTTGAAATGAAGTAGTAAAATTCAAAAAACGTTGAAAAAAAAAGCCGAAAAGCATATGGCGACAGCAATTTAAGTGTTTGATGGTACACCTACTAATACGTATTAAATAAAATAGTGAATAATATTGTTTCCAATTCACGGTTTGAAAAAGTAATAATTTTTGGTGGAGTAATGCTTTGGTATGAATGGACGCCCTATTTTTGACCTCAACCCTCATGCCAAAATGTCTGTTTTTTACAAATTATAAAATATGCTTTAGTAAAAAAACTATTTAATACATAGCTTATTTAATGCATCAAAATTACATCTACCGTAAATGCTTTAACGTAAGGCATGTTTATATGTAATTTCGAGTAAGAATCAATGAAAACTGCTTTCATCTTAGCGGTTTTTTGGCATTTTCAGTCATAATGGCATTATTCAAGCACCGCCAATAATAGTGAGCTTGTGCCTGGATGATGATGTTGACGATGCTGACTGTGTTGACGGCTACGCTGAAGTTCTCAGAGTAAAAGAAGCAACAATAAATCATTGAAGCCAAACACTTTGTGTTATTTTTGTGCTATCTTCTAGAGTAATTTTTCCGTCTCCCTTTCTCTTTGGCACCAGAGCCATGAGAAAGACGTGTATAATCACACTATATTTGAGTCGCCAAGTACGAGTTTATATTTTCAGCTGTCTTATTTTCCAATACCATCTAGAAGTAGCACTTTAGTTCAATAAGCGACATTTATTTTGAAAGTACTGAGCCCTCACAACAGTATCCATGCATTTTTTTGTGTGCTGACAATGTTGGCAATGTTGCAATTTTTATTTACACTTTTAAGCTATAGATAAAAGATCTTCCTCTTCATTTACACATTAGTTTGAGGAAACTCAAAGACCGTTGACAGGTGCAACGCAATGCGATCTTTATTATTACACATCCTTTTTGTTATCGCCTATGGATAACTTTTGTACGGCATGATGCTCTTTATTTTCCTCCTCCTCATCATCCTCATCATCTTCTTCATCCTCTTCCACATCATCAATTCTGAATATACGTCTTGACGTCAAGGGTTTCGTGCTTGGAGGTTTTTGATCATCTGAAATAGTAATGACTGGAGCAGCAGCTGCATGATCATCTGGTATATTATTATTGTTGTTGGGTAAACTTGTCATGCCTTCCACTTTGATGAATCCTTCGTTGCTAATACTGTTGGCTCGACTGCGATTTCGACTGGCAGATCTTGAATCCGACTCACTGACAGAGCCGCTTCTGCTTCGACCACTGATGTTGCCATAGAATCTGTCCAAAAAGAAGAACACATCATCCGTGATGTCCGAATCTTCGGTTCTGCCCCAATTGAAAATGTTCTTATCGTCCAGCCAGTTCATGCGAGTTGCTTGTTGGAAGAATCCACTAGCAATCTTGGGTAATTTACTGGGCGCCGATGTCCAGGACATGCTGCTGGTACTCGTTGTGCGACTGGGAACAGGGCTAAATGTGGATGGCACAGTTGTTCTTGAAATGTAATTGGCTAGCAATGATGTTTGTTATTGATTACGATCATGTTTGTTGTATGTGTGCATTCAAGTTACCATCAAAGTCAGGGAATACTTTGGGTCCATACTCGTTGATGAGTTGAGTAAGGTTACTCGACAGTTTCTCTCTGTTTTGACGAAGAGTTTCGGCTCCTTTTGGATCCAACAATGCCATAACGGTAGGCTGAATGGATCTATTCAAAGTGCTTAGTTGTATTGTTAATCTGACATGATATGAGCTCTTACTTGAAGATATCATGGCCGATTTCACCGAATCTCAAACTGGCATAAGATACAAATGGCAATAAACTCCATGTTGCCAGTGGCAAGACGAGCTTCCATTTGGTATCAAGATTTGTTTGTAATACAACAATGAACATGATCAAACTGTAAAACGCATACAATGTTGGCAACAACACCAATCCAACCAGTAATTTCCATGTTGCCAACACATCTCGACCAGCAATTTTAACGGTTGAGCTTTTCAAAGCATCTAACAAAACACATTTTGATGAGCACTTGCGCTTTTGAAATAGCATCCCACTTTATCTCTCTCTCTTTTACCTTGAGCCTTTTTTTGACTGATTACTTTGGCCACAATTACGACTGGAAGGTTCAAAATGCCACCTGGGAATGCCCACAGACCCAAAATCGTCAAGATGAATATACGCTTGATCAACAGCCATAATAACCGTCCGTTATTTTCATTGCTGGTTTTGGACACCTGATGATCCTTGATGCCATGATATTTTAATAATTGATTGTATGCCATGACTCTTTGCTGCAATTCTACCACTTTGGGATCGTCCCTGAAAATGTTGTATCCAATGAGAAATCGTCTGTTCAGATCCACTACCTGAGAAAGGTGCAATTTCTTGTGTGCGGGCTTATAGAGACGTCTTGCTGCTTGAATCAACTAGGGTGTTTGTGTGTTTAATCGTCAACAGGGTGCCCACACGCACATATATACACACATGTCACATACCATCAGTGTTTCATAACTTCCAGCATTAATTGTCACAGTTTTTAATGCGTTGTAAATGCTATCCAAAAGCGTAGAACAAGCTTCTCTCTTTGCGGTTCCTCCTGATTTAAACTTTTGAACGAGTTCAGCTGATACAGTGATGGGATTACCAAATTCAATCACTGCACGAGACCGGAAGCGGTGTGCATGAAAGTAGTTGAGCCCTATTTTGCAGGAAATGAGTCTCTACGTACATCTTAATAAGAGAGAATAGTACTTACCACAAGGAACAATTTTGACATCCAATCCCTCGTATTTTGCCATTGCGCCCAACGCCATCAATGTAACACCAGCTATTTCCCCCCAACAACAACAACAATCAGCCTACCATAAAAAAAAAGCGCATATCACTTGTTACCTTTCAGCGGTAGCATCTCTGCTCTGTCATGACTACCACCTTCGGGAAAGATGGTAATACATCTTCCGTTATTCAATTCATCATGAACGCACTTGTAGACTGAATCCTGTTCGACATGGGGCATGCATTTATACGCAGTGCCGTCACTCTGCGTCAGTATCTCCATGGCTCTCAGCTCCTTGAACTCCTTCTTGATGATAATTTCTGTATCCGAGATGACTTGATCTACTTCAGATATACCGCACCCCTTAGGAAGCACAATGGAATCGCGTGGCTTTAATTGGGTTGTAAACTGAGTGTCGATACCAATGATACGAAGGGGATCTGTTTTACGATTCAAGAGTTGGATGCGGCCCTTACCAGGCTTTGCTAAATCCTGAGGACGGATCACTGGAACTACAGGCAAATTGTTAGCAATGAGATCGCTCGAGAAAGATACGAGCCTACTTACTGGCACTGATCATGCGAGCAAAGAACCCAATGCCTTTCTGGTGCATCGATTTCTCTGCTATCAGAAACGAAACTCTTCTACCGCATTCCCGCATCAACACAATGGGATCTACAAACTAGCCATGCTTTTGGTGAGTATCCGATGCCATGCTGAATTCCCTGCACTTACTTGATTTGCATGTGGAGCTACAACGAATATAACAGGGCCTTCTTTGGGTATTTTATGCGCTCCTCTAGGTCGCACTTCTCGAAAGAAGATATCCAACATCAAGTTGAATATCCACAAAGCTACATCATATGTAAACTTTTGAGCAAAGGATTGCATTTTTTGGGCGAGGATGTGGTGATAATGTAACAAGAAGAGAGAAGAAAGAGGAAAAAGAAGGAGAGAGAAAAGAATATAAATATTTTAATGGCACTCAGTTTGAACCTTAAACCATTGTTCTAGCAAAAAGGTGTAAGCGGCGGAAACGCTGTGTGTAGCATGGATGGCTACTTTCGGCTAAATGTATAGTATTAAGATTGAAATGATAGTGTTTCCCCCAACATGAAATTACTAATATTGTAGTAGTTGTGTATAGTATGGGATGAGCAAAAGGGAAAATCTTGAGTTACATGCTCATGTTGTACCAGTTTTCCTCTGTTCTTGTGCAACTTGTTCATCTCTGGTTGTGTCTGGACAATTGGGCTGCAAGATGGTATCAGAGTATTCTTTTCTTTAGCTGCTCAAGATGTGATCTAGTTAAAATACTCCACTTGTACAGTGGCAATTCCCAGGACACAATGACAATCTTGCATGCCGCATACGGATGGACATTTTGCAGCGATCAACTGTATATATCCGATAAGAAAAATGCACAAAAAATCAAAGCAAAGCATCTAAGCTGTGCAATAGTTTTTTTTTTTTGATGTGCAATTCCTTTTCCATAAGCCTTTAATGAACGCATGGATTAACTCGCTCTGATATGAAGAAAGACATTGATCTAGGAGGCCAGCCAAAATTGTTTAGAAGCCCGCTCGCCATTATGTTTTGATTTGATACTTTTCAAATCTTTTGGACCCAATTTGACCTATTTCGCCCGACTTGACTATATAAATTGTGCTGGTCGCCTCATACTTTCTAATGCATTTCTGCAGTACTTTCCACAGCGCACCTAATGGTGCTAATTATGATGGTTGTTTTAAAAAAGCTCATTGAGCAATATAGGAAAATATGAAATGAGTTTTATGGCCAAATTGTCGAGGTTGTATATGCAAAAGTCTCACAAGCAATGGCTTGGGGGCTGCTTTGGGTCAAGAGGAACATTTTGGATCAATAAATGCCATAGTGAAATTCTTCTTTTTTGAGGTGAAAAACGCGATCGTTTGATTTTCGATAAAAAGTATGAGGGGTACCTCATGGTTTTTGATCGAAGTTTGACAATCCCAAAAAAAAAAGTTGAGTAGAGGTGTCAGTACGTAAATGCTAAATGAGAGAAATTGTTTGGTGCTATTCTGGCGGTCTTCTAATACGGCTTCTAGCACGAGAGATCACAACCCAAATGCATCCTAATTTCGCTGTGATTTGCATGCTGTCAAGTAGTAACAGGTAGTGCAAGTATGCTATCTGTTCTTTTCTCGTAGACACAGACATGAAACATCTTGGAAGAGTTGGATGCACGCGTACTGGCCGTTTACAGAGGGGTTTCTTGGGATCATGGTGCAGCATCGAAGGGTGAAATTTCAGTGTCTATCAGTAATAAGGGCATTGCACCTTTGTTTGATAATGCATGATAGCGCTAGTTTTTCGAATAAGAAGGTTTATTTGGCATAAAAAGAATTCCTCATAAAGATATATATATATATATACTGTACATATGCGTAGATGTACTGTAGCTACCACCGCTAAGGTGTCTTTTTGACAACATCCATTTCCTGCAACACACGAAGCCATTCTGTACCTGCTTCTCGTCGCATTGCTTCAATCTTCTTTCGAAAGGCCTCTGATGATTTCCTTGTTGATTCTCCAGAAAGAGCTGCTGCAGTCGCTGCTGCCTTTTCTTCTGCTGACGTCCCCTTTTTGCTGCGACGAGAACGTACAGACGCTGCTCTTCTGGCACTCACTTGTTCTTGCAGCACAGCTTCCTCTAGATCTGCTAACCGATGTACATGCTTCTTGTTGATTTCTTCCTCAGCAGCGGCGGCAGCAGCAGCAGCAGGAATAGGTATATCCTCTTCTATGGCGGCTTGTCCTAAGCGAATCTGACGTTTGTTTCCCTTCGTCTTTGCTCGAGCTATCTTTTTGCTAGCAACTACAGGTGCTGTGCTATGGCTTGCAATACTGTCGCCATCTTCCTTTTGCTGTTGCGATTGTGCATTGGGCCATTTCTTGGCCGCAGTAGGCTCTGTAGTGGCCATGGTGGCTGATATGGTGGCAGAATTGCCGTGAGTTGGCACATGTATGCGACGTCGCTCGGCAAATGTTGGTTTGGTGCCATCCAGATCAATGTCTAAATCACTCTTTTTGAACACGGAGAATATGTCGACTCTGTAATCCGGCTTCAAAAACAAGTGTCAATGTCAAGACGCAAATTACCGAGTGAACTCGTCTCTGTTTACCTGCAACTTGGTAAACGGGTTTCCTTCGACCCAAATGTCGCTAATGTTGGGCAGTGCAGTCAATCTACCAATCTCTGCTGCATCGTCAATACGGTTATCACGCACGTCTAATCTCTCCAAGGCCCATAATCGATCCAAACCCGCCAACACAGTCAAACGGTTGCCCCTCAAATCCAGTTCCTGAATGTTTCCCAATACCGTGTTGATGCCAGTAGTGAACGAGATCATGTTGTGCGACAAATTCAGACAGGACAAGTTGTACAGAGAAGCCAATGCAGCGGGAATGTCGATGAGCAAGTTGCTCGACAAGTTCAGATGGGTGATGGATCGCACGAGATGCGCTGGTTCGTCTTCCATGGTGGTCAGGCTATTGTCTTGCAGAGACAGCATCTTGAGTTCCGACCAAGGTGCTTCTGTGCCAATGATATCCGCTGCATTATCAATGTTGCCTGATTTAATGACAAGACTCGTCAGCGAGGTGTGCAAGTGAGGCCATTGGTCGATGCAGCGAGGACTGATGTTGGATAATTCTAGAAATTTGAGGTTCTTGAAACATTTGAGCGAGAGAGCGACGGATCCATCTTGCGGCAAAGGTGTTTCATAGCCACGGATGGTACGCTGGCCACTTTTGGTTACACCATGTTGGGTATCAATCAAAATATTCATATGTAACTTGAGGGCAGTGACCTTAGACAAATAGCGATGGATATACACAATGTCTTCATGTAGAGGTCGATCTTGCTTTTGATGCTGATTAGACGACCAAAACTGCCATCCTGTGGAGAGTGATAAAGTGGACATGACAGAGCCCACAGATGAGATGGACGGCGCTTTGCCAGCATGGTCCATTGTTGTTTCAGTCTCAACAAGTCCATGCTCGGGTACAGGCAAATGTGTGTCTTCCAAACCCAAATACTCAAACTGCACCAGCAAAAAATAGAGATAGTGTATGTCCAATGTCAGGCTAGAGCGAAGTGGCATGTACGGTGTGTTTGAAAGTGATGTCGCATTAGGAGAGGCAGCAGCCAATAGAGACATGTAAGGTATGGGGATGCCGTATAAAGAGCTAGGTCTACTCTTTGCTGTTGTTGTGTTGGTGCTGGTGGTGGTGGTAGAAGCAGCAGCTGAACGCGCCACCGATGAAGAGCCGTTGCTATTATTGCCATTGCTCCATAACGATGAAACGGCTTTTAATATGCCATTTTCTTGCTGTGCGTTTGTTGCTGGTGGTTCCTCTTTGATGGTTGCTTGTTGTGGTTGAAAATTAGTTTGAACTGCTAATAAGCGAGATTCGTTTGCCTCTAAATAGTGTCGCAAAGTCCTCACAAACCTGTCTCCTGGTATGGGAGCTGCCATGATAT
>DF836340.1:62523-80275 GCA_000950595.1 Mucor ambiguus | reverse complement strand
AAACGGCTTCTAACACGAAGAATCATGACTCAAATGCATCTAAATTTCGCTGTGGTTTGCATGATCTTGGGCAATAAAAGTCATTGGAACTATGCAGTTTGTCTGTAAATGATTTAATTCCAGTGATATAGACTTGGCGCATCCTCAAGAGTCGGATCTACAGATATGTGTCGTCTTTTCAGGCTCTAACGTGGTAGTAGAGAACTAAAGAATACTATTGCATCATACATTAATAAGGTAAACGGCTGAAAACCCATTTATGCTACTCATCGACCTGAACCAAATCATTGATTAATAGGTATCTCTGATGGCATCAACCTACACGAACACACATCAGCAGCTTCAACGCACAGGCTGTAATTCAAGTCCTCTCACGTTACAACACAAAACGACACACTCGCCTCCTTTATTCTTTTTATTTCTCTTTTCTGACATATACAATTTTTTGTCTACAAGTCCTTCAAACTACCCTTGCGCATCAGTACTATAGGATGCCATGAACTACAGGCATCATTATAAGAACGGCCAAAGAACCATGAAATGAATCAGCTATGAGGCGTCCATGAACGCGAAGCAGAGATTTGAAAGTAAACAATGAGGAGAACATGTTTTTCTTGACAGAGTGCAAAAGAGACAGCATGGTAGGCTGGAAAAGGCAGCAAAGATGGAGCATTCTCTTGTTAATGTGTGTGTGTCGCTCTCTCCCCGAAACGTCCAAGACGACCACATTGTGCCTGAGGGCTTATACAACAAGACATCCATACAAACTTGCACTGGCGGTGGTGGTGGTGGTGGTGGTGGTGTCAGATTTTGAAGGAGCCACCTCAACAAGTGATAGGGTAGTACTATGCAATTCATCACGGGAATCAGGAACAACTGTGTAGCAATGCAGCCCATTCAAGCAGTCAGGGACGGTTACTATTGGGCGATGTGCTACTGGGAATGAGGGAACAGCCACTATAAAATGACTGGATTCCCTTCTCATCTTTCTTTTTCTCTTTAGCAGATGTTCTGCTCCATGTTCTTTTCTTGACATGCTACGGTGTTTTTTTCAGTTTATTCTTGATGGATGTTGATGATGATGATTAACCCAAAGGTAGGCAGCTGCTTTAATGTACTTGATTTGTAATAATAGTCTCTAAATCTTGAGTATATTTGTAGTGAATGAAACACGCGCTGTTATCAAAGGGTTTGAAGCTGAATGCTTACCTGCCACTGCTGCTGTCGCTTCCTCCTTTTCGGAAGGAGGCCATTCCCTGAGGCCTTCCCCTCCTTCTCCTCATCCGCCCGCCGGCTTCGTACCCTTTATTGATTGACAGAAAAACGCACCTTATGAAGGTCTCTGAAGATACGACCATTGATCGTTGTTGCTCCCCCAAAAAATATGCTCGCGTTCCCAGCTGGCTGAAGCCTTCTCCCCCTTTCTCCTCCTCATCGGCTGAGTCCCCAGGGCCGTGCTCAATCTTACTTAGCGTTGTGATAACGTTTCTAAATTCATTTTATTGGAAATAAAGGCCTTATTGATTACAAACCATAGCAGAGTAATGGGATGTTTGGATGACACGTGAAGAAAGTAGACTCAATTAATGTTTTATCTTATGCTCAAAGATACATTATCTCACCGTCACCACTATGAAACCTACTCTTAACGGGATGAGCTTGATTTGTTAAATGTCTGCCAAGTTTTCGGTTAACAGAATGATAAGCTAGAACATGGAGGCGGCTAGTTTGTGAATCATACATCTTCGCGGAAGCAAATTTTAATTGCGCATTGACCAAATTAAAAGATATACAGAACCGATTCCCAGTCAAGAGGCCGAGGCATTCTCTTCAAGCGTATGCAGACATTTAAATATGACATTAGGTCTCAAAAGGCTGATTTCTCAAGTTGTTAGACAAATCCCTTGGATTGCCATTGTTGAAAAGCATCAACCATGAAGCAATTGGCATTTGATACTTGCCATGATAAGAAAGACTTTCTGTTATATAGCCGTCTCTCTCTCTCTTTCTATATATGTATATTTGTATATTTGTATAAATGCATAAACAACCATTATGCTATTTCGTTTGCTAATACATCCCAGATCAAGCGTGCTATGCCATCCTATATCTTCATTCTGCCTCCATTTAGGCTACAGGCAAGCGCCACAAGCAATTTAACCAGGGAACATGTTAATGCCACAAGCTATCATACTATTTGCTGGCATTGGTTGTATTGCAATCGACTCAAGCTAGTAGCAGACGTTCCAAAAGCCCACATCATGCAACATGTGTCTCCAACCAATCGTTGTGCATGTCGTCACACCAACAAACCACAGGATGAGTATCGCGAATTTCAATGCGATCCCCCTTTTCCCACTTTTTATACTTCCACTACAATTCTAGACATGGATCTGGCTATCGATGTTACGTCTAGCTGTCGAGTGCGCGTACTGCTTGTGCCAGTATCGCCTATCAAAAAGTCCACCTTTTACAAGTATGTGGAATTGGTAAAGACATTTCATTTAGTGCGCTTGGGTGATGTTACGCCAGACTTGAAGAAAGGTGCCAATGGTATGTGTGATTAATGCAAGTTGGTGTGTAACCTAACTTTTTGTTGCTGGTGTTCTTTAGCAATGTTTAGTAGCCAAGTGTTCCAAGAAGGTCAAATGCACTTTCAATTCATCACACATTGGACTCGAGAACACGCTGAATTGGAGGATTTTCAACCGCATCGTCGTATTTTTGGGGTTGGTACTTTTTGATTGTAAATCAAACTGTCGACACACATACAGCAGAACAGCTCACAGAAACAATGAATAGGTTATTGGTATCATGGATTGTCAGGAATGGAAAGACAAGGACTTGAGTGGAGCATACAAGCAGTTTTCGCAAGACCTCGATCAGGTAAGGAGCTAGTTTTCTACTACTGCGAGAGACATGCTGTACTCACACGTAAGCATACAGTATCCCACTGCAGTGGCAACCAGATGCTTTGCCTTTGATCCCTCAGAAACACAAGAAGACGACACCAAGGGCCTGATCATGATACCGAATGTGGGCAACATGTCGTTTTATATGAGCACCATGATTTGTGATTTTGCAAGTGAAATTCTAGAGCAATTCGCCATCCTAGCTAATCGTATCCAGAACCTGGAAACACTCGAGTCACCCGTGCCAAACAACAACCATACGCCATCGAGGCGAGATCAGCACAGGCTGTCCCAGCCTCCGCTTAGTATTTCACCGAGTCATTCGAGTCAATTGATCAACAAGAGAGCGTCATTGCAAACACAGTCTTCACCTACACAGCAACAACACCACCACCACCGATTTTCTACAGCTATATCTAATTCAGCTGGGTCGACTGGAGAGAGTATAAGAACGAGAAAGCGCACACCCGGAAGAATAAAGAAATTGTTGGGTGATTTCTATTTGCTGGCAGGTCGATTACCAGATGCTGTGATACAGTAAAGTACATGGATTTGCA
The DNA here is from genome assembly GCA_000950595.1 of Mucor ambiguus. Lineage (NCBI taxonomy): Eukaryota > Fungi > Mucoromycota > Mucoromycetes > Mucorales > Mucoraceae > Mucor > Mucor ambiguus. Next base: position 76,806 of record DF836340.1, on the reverse strand, counting down.
TGGTGCAATTGGCTGCGATGACTGATGATTTTCAACTTTTTAAGCTATGATCAAGCGATAGAAATGGCAAAAATCACATCAGATTTTCTGTGGCTGGCAAGTGCAATGGAAGGATTAGTGTGTGCAACCATCTTGCTAGAGTATTTGCAAGCAGACATTGGACATATCGTATCAAGGAATCCAGTGTCGACACCAGACCCATTGACTGCAGCAGAGGGGAACAGCGAATCATTGACTTCATCACCTTTATCCGAGAGCCGGGGGCCACCATCCACCTTGACTGTAGTAACAGATCAGTACACGACCATCATCAAAAACTACCAGCACACGTACCTGACAGCCAACTTTGCTGTGCCTGATTTAGTGTATACGGAAGCCTGTCTCAAAATCGCTCGACTTCTGAGCACAGCATTCTTGAACCAAGGCTGGAACGACCGTACCATGGGATTGCTAGTGCAGGGGAAGCTCAGTGAGAATGAACAGGACGAATTACGGAAAAAGAAGAGTGAAAGCTATGTGTTCTTATCAGCAAATGACATGATTCGATTCAAGAGTAGTGGTATACCGAGGTATCGCATCGCAGAATGGGTCACCAAGGTGTGGGCAATCCACATGGATGAATTAGCATTGCTGGATCAGGTAAGTCTGTATAAAAGGTATGCGGGCATTTCACCTGCTAATGCATGCGATATGGTGATAGATCTACCTGACAACAGCCATGTCCTCGGTGTACTCTTTCATTGGGTATCATCGAAAAGCAGCCTGGCTCATGAGCGAAGGTGTGGATAGAATGCTACCTTTATTAATACAGCATCGCAGATCAGGCCTATCCAATGACAAGCTGTCAACAGCACACGACAATGGGGTTTTGGAGATACTGAAACGCATCTGCGAGATATACGGTATTGGTGAACGCAATGTGCACGATGGGGGTGCTTTGGAGGCCATGCGACAGGAAGACCAAGAGCTATTTTCAAAGCATCCACCCTCTCGGTCCAAGGGCAACATTCGGCCCAAGGAGGAGCACCGATTTGGATGGCCTGAATTGCAGATCTGTATATTGAAACAGTGCATATCCGTATCCGATGCTTTGATTGATAATGGCTCTCGACTCTATTACACGACAGTGCTGTTGAAGAATCTGTATCAGTATATTCCCAAAGCAGAGCAAATCAAGCTAGCAACCACGATACAGGGCATGGTGGCTCATACGCAGCGGGACAAAAAGTCATCCTCACTCGTCTATGGCACAGAGTCCATCAATTATTGGGGTGTCAATATTGTGTCACGCGTGGAAGCAAAGAAACCGATATCCAGAAAGGCTGTGTATGCGCATCCCATCAAAAACGAAGCAGTAGCCAATGCGCAAAAGGCGATTCCGTCAGCAGATGCCAGCGATCCCTTCATTTACAACCCTTTTGCTAAAAAGACAGACACAACAGTAAGATGATGTGTGAAACAGAGTTTGTTTGTTTTTTTGTTTGCTTACAAGTCTATGTCAGTATAAAGTTGTGCTAGTCAAGGACGAAGTGTCAGAATTCAAGGTGACATTGGTCAATCCATTTGGTTTCGATTTGGAGCTTCAGAGCATAGCATTAAGGTAAGAATGAGTCCTAGCGTGTAGCAGCACTTTACTTATCCCGGTTGATAGCACATCGGGTATTGCATTCAACGCAATGTCTACAGCTATTACTCTTCCGGCAAATGCCACTATGCATGTACCATTGATGGGAACACCTGAGGAAACTGGCACACTGGTCATCAGAGGATGCTTGATTCAGATCATTGGATTTGCAGAACAAGAGTTTTTGATCGATAACGAGGTCAAGAGATCGCCAGAAGACACTTGCAACGATCATTTTGTCAAGATCAAACGCACGTAAGTACTACTGTAGCGATACAGAGATGCAGTGGACCACTAACGCAAGGTACCTAGTGGACTGGATGCCATCAAGACAAATAGAACACGAGGTATGTTTACAGCCAAGCGCAGCAGCTCTACGCGTATTGACTGGTTGTTCTACTAGAAACATCAGGCGATACTAGCCCTATCAAGTTGTACGAACTCAATGTCATTGATGATCAACCCTTATTAAAAATCAAGTCAACGTCGCTGCTACATGGCGCTGTGATGCTCTATGAAGGAGAAGTGTAGGTTACCCACAACATGCTGCTCACTCAAAAGCTAATTGTGCTGATAGTACCCACATTACAATTGAACTGGAGAATATTGGCAACATTGCAGTGGATTTCATCACCCTGTCATTTACTGACACTACCATCACAAACGCATTGATGAATCCAGAGCTGTCACCTGAAGATCAGTATGAAATTGAGCTGTACACCAAGGGCACGCGTGTGTTTTCATGGGAGGGAACATCAGAGAAAAGATCCAACGACTTGATTGGTAAGAAGATATGGCTGCCACAAGGTGCAAGTACAACGATCAAGGTGAATGTCTATGGCAAACGAGAATGGTGAGTGCAATGTACACAGGATTATGCCACACACACACACAAGTACTAACACGGCATCAGCCATGGAGGCACGATTCAGGTTGACTACGGCTACCTGGATCGCACTGTAGAAGAGATACAGTCATTGCAATCCACGCAGAACGATATTGCTGTAGCTCCTGCTGCCATGTTTTATACACGTCAACTGTATCTCAATGTGCTCATCACTGTGTACCAAAACATGGAACCGTTCAACTGGGATGTGGTTTATCTCAGACACAGCACGCCTGCGCCCAAAGAAACCTTGGATTTTGCTCTCAACAACTTGCGTGCTATGAAAGATGCCATGAAAGCAGCTGAGAAAGCAACATCCAGCATCATTATATCGCAGCAACAGCCCATTGAAGATCTGCTTCTGGTCACTAGAAATATAGAGTTGGAGAGCCAAGAAAGAAACGAATACTGCCTGATCACACTGGATGTACGCAATAGATGGACTACGCCATTTGACGTTGATTTTGTAGTGAATAACAAATCTGAGGATGACAATAGTAGCAATATGGATGAGTTGGCGTCTCATCTCACGGTACAGCCTGGCTCCACATCAAGGTGAGCATAGCATTATGATGCTGCTCTACTTTTTTTCTGCTTACACTGGATACATTAGGGTCATTCTGCCATTGAAGAGACTCTTTCTTCCATCTGATGTCTGTCGTCAAGAGATACCATCGTTTGATCCAAACAAACAGTTTGTTGTGTCTCAAGGCCCAAAGATATCAAAGGAACAACAACAAGCTCGTTTACAGATGTTTTGGTACAGAGAGGAATTATTGAAGCGCATCAAAGCAACATGGCGATGTGGATCCACAGGCAGAATGGGTGAATTGAACCTTCGTCCTTTATTGAAATTAACATCGATGCAACTGGGTATTCTCAAGAAGGAGGATGTCGAGTTTGTGGTGGATTTGAAGGGAGATAGCATACGAAAACTGAGTCATCGAAAGTTCACCTGTGTCTGCAATGATTATGTGACAATGACAGTGTCTATAAGAAATAGATTCAGTAAGTGGTACAGTAGTAGTGGTAATAACAACATCAATCTCATCATCTTTATTTATATAGCACATCCTATCAAACTAATTTTGCGCATTCAACCTGTCCAAAGCTACAATGATGGGGTCAAAGAGTATGATTTGTCAAATAAACTACTGCTGGAAGGCGTCAGACAGGTAGTTCTTCCAGAGGTAAGCTATACATGCTCTTCTACTGCTCATTTGGATTCCAATTCATTATTTCCAATTAGATTCCAGCCTCGGGTGGTGTTGTCCAGCACTCTTTTCCAATGTATTTTATATCTCGTGGCCAATTCGAACTCTTGTACCATGCAGAAGATGTTCACTCAAGGAATATGTACTATGATCATGAGTGGGCTGTTGTTGATGTTAGCGAAATTAATTATACGCTTCAATAAACAATAAGAATTAATTGAGTAAAGCAATATATACATGATGCTTGTTACTTGCAGAGAGAGGAGTGTGATCACCTTGCACAAACTCTATATCCGCTTGCTTATTTCAAAGCCAAACAATCATGCAGACGGTCGTGTTTCAATATACCATATGCCTATTCACTCGCCACAATCGCTTCAAAGTGCATGTGTGTGACAAACAAAGTAAGTATGAATAGGAACTACAGACCATTCAAAAGTGTGCTCTCGTCTTCCGCTTATCACGTATCTCATATCGTTTTACACTTTGCTTGATGTTATATTTGAAAGAAGCGTTTGAGATCGCATCACATCGTATATGATTGTATGGTATCACCAATGAGTACTCCTCTCCATACCACTACTGATGGCCCACATTATCCTCATCTCACCCGGATTCTGATCTTACCACTGCTGTACACACCTCAGCTTCTTGAAGATTTCATTAATGTCGCACAAAATGAACATGTAAAACGATGATTTCTTTATTGAATCCAGCATTCAACCATCTCATAGTGCTCGTTACATGCATCTAATAGAATTTGACATAAGAATCCTTGACTTGAGTGAGCCAAATAAGAGAGGTCACTGTTCATACAAATCATCTTAGCACCATACCAGCAAATGTTGACTACAAAAACTTACCAGCAACAAACAAGGGAGACATGAAAGGGCCATTCAACTTGCAGCCACGGAATACCAAGAGCTCGCCGGCATAATGGGTCAAGGCAATTACGTAGGTCCAAATACCGAGATCATACATGCTAGTCAATAGGATTAGCTAAAGGGGCCCATGAATAAGCAAAATGTCAAATACATACAATTTATGTTGAAGATGGAAAGCCGCATAGATACGAATCATACTGACAGACCATGTCCATGTAGCGAAAAGACGGCCACTCAAGGGGGTCACTATTAAATGGCTCAAAGTTAGCACAGCATTGCCATATTGAAACTCTCATTAACTGTACCTTCTTCGGGCTTGTTTGCGTAAACGCGTTTGGTTAATGAACTAGTGCAAAAGTTTTGAATGGAATTGAAGATACCAAGGGCAGAGGTGAACAGCAACCACTTGGGAAGGTAACCCTCGGGAAGGGTCGAAAAGACTTCAGCGAACTGACTGTAGTATGCTTCCATTATGTCTAATATAGAGATGAAAGGATAGATAAACACAATCTGATCACCGTTTTGTTCATTTCGTGAGTCACGACGGCAAGGTGACACTTGAAAAAGAGCTTAAATTCAAACATGCTGCTTTGAGCTCCATGCGAAAGGTATTTTTATTATTTCAAAGGCATCAAATGTTCTTCACCATCCATGCCAAAGGCAACCACTTCTTTTTGGTCGCTATTTTTAAAGGTACCCACGCGAACGCGAATGTTTTTAGCCTGCTTGAATGCATTTTCACTGTCCAACTTGGAGAACCCTCTCAGATGATGCTCCGCAAGGGGTGTCATGCCAGTAGCCAACAGAGCGATCTGTGAGTTGCCGCGAGCAATACCGTTTGATTTCTTGATGCTGATAGTCCAGATTGCGATCCACCAGAGGATGGGAATAAACAGGCACAAACAAAGCGCATAGCATGCTTCTCTCTTGATAGAGTATTGAGGTTCCAAATTGTAAAAAGCGAGCCCATCGCGGCCTGAGCCTGACCAAGCTAAAGATTCAGCGGCATTGTTGACATAAGGCGCTTGGAAATAAGCCTGATCAAACGCATTCAATGCATACTGCATAAAGTATTCGAATGGATAGGGCTCCGTGCTATATTTGAACTTTTCAATCTGACGGAATGAATCAAAGTAGTCTCGGATATTGTAGTACTTGGGTGCCAAAAGTTCCGCGATGATGCTCTGCTGCATGATGTAAGCATTGATCATGATACCGTACATTGGATGGGCTCTTGTAGCATCATCATTGTTTGCAGTATTGTTGCCAATAACATTATCATAGTCCATGACAATAGGAGTAGCAGCATCAATGCTGTATTGTGCCAAGGTACCACTAGTGGTTCTCCAAGTAGACTAGACGCAAGTTTAGTATGAGCAAATGCTGTACTGCTTCATGTCAGCTAATGAACTTACGTTGGTGTAGGTTGAGTTAAAGTAGCATTTTTTGAATTCCAAATCCGCATAAGTGCTGTTAGGTCCAAGGTATTTGTTTAATTGACTCGTCTTGTTGTATGCAATGATGAAGGATTGATCACCAACATAAGGTCTGTACCGTGGATCGTATACCTTCTTGTCTGCAAATATTTCTGGCAGGTTTAAACCTGGCATCATGGGAGCTGTGTAGTTGGCTAAATCCCAATAGGTGCGATTCACCATATCCCCAGAGTACAAGAATTTGGGGAATATCATATCTGAAGCTGTCGAAATATTAAAGGCAGTAAAGAATTCCTTCAGCACAACCACAGTTCTGTTTGTTCCCCAGCGATTGACAATGGCAGTTTCTTCAGGAGACACGGTGTTGCAAGTCATATTGGTCGAGATATAGGTAATATTATTGAATGAGCAGTAGGCACTGCCAGAGGGACATTCGAAGAGGGGTGAGGATTTACTACCTGTAGCAGCTTGAGCAAAACTAGAAGCAGTAAGATATGCATTGGTTGATAGACCGTTCATAAAAGGTGCAATGCCACTAGTGCCAAGCTTACTGCGACCAGCCAAACTCTCAGCTGGCAGATAATGAAAGCGGATGTCGCTGCGAGGGCCAATAGTGACATTCTTCATGGTAGGGATGAGGAGCTCTTGTGAGGCAGGGCTAACAATCAAAAGTCCAATATTGAAAACCATGGCAACAGCCAGAACCCAGTCAAAGTGCATCGCTTTGAAAGCACTGGCAAAACCTAGTAGAATAACGGATAAGCATGATTGACATATTGAATATGCCCTTGATGATCGTGTATGTATATACCTGATAAACCACGGGTACATTCGTCGTAAACATCAATGATAGTCAGCTTGTCACCTTCTCTAAGACGGACCCATTTATATTCTGCAAGCGCTCTGGATGGCGAGTGTGAGTGCGTATTGATATAAGCATAAAAACAATGTCTTACTTGGATATACCACTGGCAATAAAGATCAAGTTTGCGCTGAGCAGAAACGACACAAGGGAGGGAATCTTCAGGCCAATGATGGTGAAATCTAAGGGCTTTCCATCAGCGTACAGGAAGAGAAGCAGCAATGCAATTGTGAAGAAACAGGACAGCACAGTAATGAATAGAGCTTTAAAGTACAATGAAAATGAGCTTTTTTTTTGCACCTCTTGGAGGTTATTCATGGATTGTCTGTTGGGTATCCTTGCGTACGTAGCGTCGTGTTGCACCTGCCTTGAGTCAAACAACTTTTGATCTTGTTTCTCTTCAGGTACTTGTCCCAAGGGGATCTCTTCAGAGATGTCAGCGTAGTACTGCTGTTGTTGTTGATGATGATGATGCGACATCTACAACAAGTTAATTAGTAAAAAGCTTATTTTGTAGTTTCTTTTCAGTGTACCGTGTTACTGGACAGTTGTAGAATAAGAGCAATTGACAAAAACCAACTTTCCCTGATTTATATTGTTGTAATACTACAAAGAAAAAAAGAGGAGAGAAAGGAGCAAACAATAAAAAAAAACATCTCTATCATATTAAATAAGGATTTGTTTTATGATCTAGCAGCCCTAGCTTGGTGAAGGAGATGTGGTACAAACTTGTCTGAATAATGATCTACAAGAGTTCATAACAGTAGACACAAATTCATTTAATATGTACTGTATCGCAGAAGAGTTGGAAGTGGTTCTGGCTGTATTATGCCTATACTTTCCAATTCGGCTGAAATTTCCTTTGCGTTGCAAGTTACGTGTTTATATTAGCATCTCCTTTACAATCAACCATGTAACATGCAATCTCTCTAAATTTTCTCTCGTCATGGTAGTAAGATCATAATTATTCAATGTACCCAGAATTTTCTATTCGACGTATATGGCAATTACCCACTCTCAAGCAATACATATTTAGAAGTGAAAATACTAATGACACAGAATTTACTGATCTGGCGGTCCAACATACACCATTAAGATAGAACTGCGCCTCTGAGCCATGTATGTATTACAATAATTGTACCACTGTACGGTTACCATGGTAACCACCACAATAACTGATTTGGTATTAAATCATCACTGGTATATAGTGTGCTGTTTGTATAGCAAGACCCAGTTTGTGCAATATTGCACAACTTGTTGCCGTTAATTCGCTTTCACAGGGGTAGCTCTGTATGGATCAAAGCGACAAATACTGTTGAAGACGCGCCAGATGCAATGTTTGCTTTCATGCTCGATGTTTGCGCATCAAAAACGTGCAGCATTTTAGAATGAAATGTCACTTTATACTTGATCTAAATAGCAACAAGCCTATTTTGTGCCAAGTACAATGCACATTACACAATCTATGCCTGTATATGGCCAAAGATGAGGCGTTGGGCTAGAATAAGGTAAAACACTCCTAAAAAAAAAGGCCATTTTCACAAAAGAAATTATCGTTTAAACATGTATCACCGACTACCATATCAATCGCCCATCAAAAGATGTATTCAACTGATTTTTGATGTATCACGGAATTTACTCGGTTGCTCCAAAAAGCAGTTGGGAAGCGCTGGCCAAAACAATAACTAAAGCAGATACCTGCTCTCTGCAAACAGAGTAGAAGGCGCTGAGTATTTGATAGCTGCACTGCAGAAGTTCCCAGCACCATCAGCAATATATACCACTATTAGGTTGACTACCTTTGGTAAAGATACATATTAGTGATATGAATCAAGTACCCTAGTGCTTGCAATTTACCGTAAAGAGTGTAGTGTCGACGATACAAGCCCAAATGAAAAGTAAAGTAATACAAATCAAAGTAGGCGATTTCGGTAATCTTGAATGTACCATTGTCAGCACCTGCTAAGATGGCGTGCCTTATTATACATGGATTGGTTTCATGAAGCTCACAAAAAGCATCCAGCATGAGATGTCGTTCGAGATTGTAAAACTATCAAATGAAAAGCGTGTTCTTGGCTTGATGAACGAATAGAATGCGCGGATATAGGCTTTAGATGTTGAGCAGCTTTTGGCGCTCAGGTCTTGGTATATGATTATAATCCATAATGATCTCGTTACTTGTGTATTACTCCCTATCGCTATATAGAAGCTCATCTTAAGCTTTTGCTAGAGACGACAGCAGTGAGCTAAAAGTATGCCTACCAATATCATTCAAGGACTTGTATACTACTTGCAGTTGCTCTTCAAAAAGAGTTTGATGTACAAAATCATAGTTCAAGGATAATACAATTCCATGATATGCCAATCCCTTAACAAGAAGGCAGCATTTAGCAAGGGTCGGTAGCCAGAATGTTCTGTTAAACTGCACACATAGACGGCGGTGGTTTCTAGCTGAAGAGCAAGCTCAAAGAACTCGTTTCAGATTTGAAAAAGAGATCTGCAAAGAAGAGCATTAGTACGCATGAGATTAGACTATAAACACCGTTTCCGATCCAATAAGATATACTGTCTGATTGCATTAATCAACCATCTTTGGCATTGCTATTCACAAGCGAGACTTGTTGAGTTTTTCTAACCATGAGTGGCATGATGTTATGAGTCCTTCTTTTCACCCCCTTTTTTTCGTTCGCCTCGCTAATATCAAACATACAGGGACACTTGCCTGAAGCATCCGGAAAAGGAAGTTTTACATTTTGGCAACACCACCCCATCTTGGTTAAGGATAAAAAAAAATTTTTCATCAAAATCTCATCTTCTTTTTGTTTTTTCTTCACTTACAAATAGAACAAGTTATTTAAAATGGGAAACGTAAGCAGGCATCAACCATAGCTTTATGATCAGTAGATTAATATGGATGGCATTATAGGGTCAAAAGGCACAAATGAAGCGTGAGCGTAACGCCAAGAACGCAAAGGGTAACGGTGCTTCTCAATTAAAGACTGTAAGTAGCGATTGTAGCGTTGGATGAGAGCGAGTGTTGATGTGGCAATTTATAGAACGATGCTGCCAAGAACATCATCTGTAAGACCTGTTTCCAAACCTTCCTCTGTACCTCTCGTGAAAAGGCGTAAGTACATCATGATGAATAGCCAGAGTGGCATAGTGACATTTTGTATTAGTTTGTCTGAGCACTCTGAAAACAAGCACAACAAGTCTCTCAAGGAATGTTTCCCTGGTAAGTTAGTTGTGTTCTAGTGTGTTGCGCATAAGCATTAATGGTGGAATTTAGATTGGGTTGCCCCTGCTTAGATCAACCCGAGATCCCTCTGGAGATGTTTTATGATTCTAGAAGAAATGATCCAGCCTGCAAAAATAACAACACCTATATATGTTTACTCCTCTTATCCTGACAAGAGATTACTTTTTTCTTTTTCTAATATCATGTCGCATTTTTACCTCATATCTTACATTAGTGTTGGAATTGGTTTTTTATTACGAAAAGAGATTACATAAGTCTAATGTGGGTGAATTGACTTCATATCAATCAAATGGAGTGTTTATGTAATGATATAATACAAAATTACTAGTTTAATAATCAATATGAAATTTAAATGAGGGCCATGGCAGCAACAACAGCAACACCTAAGCCAACAGCGCTAGCACCAGTGAAAGAGGCACCTGAGCCAACAACATTGGCAGCGATAGGGGTAGTGGAGGAGGAAGGAGCGGCAGTGGTGGCGGCAACGACAGCAGGAGGAGTGGTGGTTGTCTTGGCAGCAGTGGTGGAAGTGGCGGGAGGAACAGATGATGAAGCAGCGGTAGGAACAGTAGCGTTGCCCTTGTAAACAGGGACGTTGTTACATTTACCAGCAGGAACCAATTCGTATTCCTTTTGGAGGATGGGCAAGATACGAATGGCAGCATCGACGGTTTGAGTGTACAAATCGTGCTCAAGAGAGATACCACCAACAGTAGCAGATTTGGCAGCATTGGCCCACTTGGTAACATTGCCATCAATCCAAGACTCCTTGAAGACCTTGGGGTTGGAAGCGTAGGCCCAATCATTGGTATCATGGTTCCAGATGATGGGAGCAAAACCAAGAGCAGCGGCAACATCACGAACACGGTTATCGATATCACCATAAGGAGGTCTAAAGTAGCGAGGGGCGACACCAGTAACTTCCTTGATAACTAATTCGTTCCACTTGAGCTCAGCAACAATTTGCTCGTTGGTCAAGGTGGTCATGTAGTTGTGAGACCAGGTGTGCATGGCCAATTCGTGGCCAGACTTGTAGGCACGAAGAGCGTAGTCAGGGTATTGAACAACTTGACCACCGACCATGAAGAAAGTGGCCTTGACATTGACCTTGTCCAAGTAGTCGTACAACTTGGGGCTGAATTCAGATGGTCCATCATCGTAAGTAAGGGCCCATTGACCCTTGGGACATTGGTAGAGATCTTCTTTACCGAAACAGCCAGTGAAAGTCCAATCACAGTAAGGATCTTGACCAGCAACTTCAGGTTGAGGACCTAAAAAGATGAAATGTCAGTAGTGTACTGTGTATCAACATAGATGCTGCTTACTTACCAGCATTGTTGAGGTTCTTGTAAACAGGAGCCTTGGTAATGTTGATATTCTTGATCAATTCGAGCCATTCAGGCTTGGCTGTAGGGATCTTGAAAGCAGGAGGATAAGTTTCCTTCAGCTTGATGGTTTGAGGAGTAGCAGCTGCGTTGACAATAGCGTGTGATCCAGGATGAGCATTTACTACTGTAAGTGCAACTGTTGCGAGAATGAAAAGCTTATGAAACATGTTGATTTTGTAATCTAAGGGAACGTGAAGGATGCAAAGGAAGGTAAAACGACGGACAGGAAAACAGAAATTAAGAGATGGAAAGAACCGTTATCAAATGCTCTTTACCAGATCGTATTTATAGTTGGTAAGGCAGACACCAAATTGCTACAGGGTTTCTTTATTTAGATTGTCAAGTGTATCACAAAATGAATTCCAGGAACATGCACTTTTTGATTTGGCTTCAAGACCTGAGATGGCATTAAATGAGCGAGAAACCTCTTACTTACAATATAGATTGAGCGTTACTGCGACCGATAGATTCACATGCCTGCAGTGGTAGTGTAGACGTACGTGTCTTACTTCTTTGTACATATATAGCCCGTCTAAATGATGCTGCGATTTTTCCGGCTTTGATTCTTAATTAGACACAAACTCATCTTCTAGTCTTTCCTATGAATCTATTCTGTAACTTTAGAGTTGAGTCTCGCGATAATTTCTGCCTTTTTACTTGACAATTTTGCTTTTTATAGATCCTGGCCAGCGGCAGACTGCTTGCCATTCTCGTGTATATCAACCAAAATTAGCTTGTAAATAAAACAGACGAGTTTTTCTGATTTTCCCAGAGTGAGTAATTACAACTACTTGCACTCAATGTATGGGAATACTTTGTATACAATGGTATATACACAACGTCTTTCAGATGCAGGTAAGTTGGCCCTGGTAGGTTTACACTTGTTCATATCATTATGGCATGATTTGCTAAACGGAAATGCCATAATTTTAGGTCATTTACGCGACAATCATATATATAAAATATTTCCATTCTTTCTTTTACATTAAATTTGCCTTCCGCTTTAATGATATTGCTACAATGGTTTACCTTGCTGTAATAATCTCATTTGCCATGACTGATACACTGTCCAATCTATAAATACGGTACCTTCTTTTTAGTTTTTTCCTTAGCAAAAAGATGCTGAATCATAATATTCGTCAACGGAAATGATCTTCCTTTTGCTTACTTTTGTATTGAAGTAGCACATGAGCTATACTAGATCTGGTGCAGTGCATACCATTGAGATTTATCTCGTGTCACAGGTTGAGCATTGATAATCCAATCAATGGCTTCATACCTCAAGATTTCAATGTTATAATAATAGTAAAAAAAAGAAGTGTTCAGCAGTGTAGCGAATGACATAAGGAACCTGCTCTGTTGTGCGAGTAGCATATAATTGTGTGAGATGATGCATCGTACACAAATCATTTTGATGACAAGGTCTCAATTTAAGTTGAAAATGATGAATTCCTCCATACTTGTATGTAAAAATTAGCACGTTGACGTACAAACTATATTAAATTCCCTAATAAGAAATTACCTGTTCACTCACTTTTCCTGGTAAACTGCTACATCAATGTGTACACCATTATCTTTGTGTAAGTTGCGACATTGCCGCAATAAATGTCATTACGCATGCATCTTGCCGTCAATCAATCATGTATTATATGCTGTATAAACTCACAACCCATATGAGGCTCTCTCGAATGATGCATGCAATAGGGCTTGCTCGCTGCCTCTAGTGTTGGCTGCCCTTATCAATAAAAGTGATAAGCCATGTCGTCCAGGTGTTACATGATTGTTGTGATACAGAATACATGCAACTCTAAATATACTACAGCTCACTCGATCAGCTAACAACACCAATTCCAATATTCATATCATCCTTGTTCTGGTATAAAACTTGTACCTGACATTTTACAGGTTGTCCGTACCTGTGTCAGTGTTTGAAAAAAGATATGCTCTGGGAGATCATATCTTGAGCAGCCCTGATCGTATCAGTAATCACACACGATTTACCTAAAGTAGCTTCCAGTTGAGTAAAACCTTGTATTTAAAAGATCCAGTATTGAAGTTTTCTGTCAAGGAATGTTCCTCAAATCTCAAGCTAGCAAGCATATTGATCACTTCTTGTAGTTAGTAGGTAAGGGTGCATCGTCATTGTGAAATTAATACTGCTTGAATATGGCGTTTCACTGGTATTAAACTGAAAATTCTGATAGGTGATCTTTCTTATAAGCTTTAAATATATTACAACTAAAGCTATGTTGTGAGTTGGCATAAATCTTGACTTGGGTCATTTATGCTAGACAGACATCTTGACAAATTCAACGCGACATGAATTTGCCTGAATGTAGAAAGAAAATATTGGTATCGCTTGATCAGCCTCCCGTACGAACAACATCGATGTATTGGGTACAGCCTATCAATATAGTCTACAATAGTAACGAGTTGCTTGAGTAGAAAAAGTACCTACAGTATACGACATACTATATATTACACATGTCTTGAATACATGATGCATCTATAACGAGTGTCATAAATACAAGCACATGTCTTGCAGTGTGGATCCGAGAGTGTGTACCTAAAGCACTTCACTAATGTACATGAAAACATTATCATTCAGCTTCAAGTTACCACGTGGAACTCTCCTGAATCGACCTGTAGCTGTGGATCTGACTTCTCTACAATACTTCACGCCTGTATCAATGGAATTAAATCATTTACAGACAAACTGCATAGTTCCAG
>DF836341.1:129580-160418 GCA_000950595.1 Mucor ambiguus | reverse complement strand
GCTATACTATAAAATTGCCTTTTATAGTATAACCCAAAATTCGCCTAACAACAATACAAGGGAAAACCCTTGCATTTTTTTTTTAGGTTTTGTGTGTGTGTCTAGCTGTTTCCTGCAATATTGTTGGCTCAAAATTTGAGGCGGCAAATTTCAACAAGGGTTAATAACTCATTATCTGAATGATGTAGCATTTCCAAACCTGGTGTTCAAACAAAAGAAACATAAACTTTAAGCACAGATCACATCATACTATAAAGTTTGACATGAAACTGGATTCAGTTACCAATTCAGTTATGACATGTTCAGGACAATAGATTGGATCTATGGCTCCTATCACCTAGATCAACCCATCTAATACCTTATCCTCACTTCAGTTCCCTCAGTTCGAATAGTATAAAAACCCTCTTATTTTTCAATATAATAAATGATATTCCTCGCCTAATAAATCACTGAATCTGATTTATATGTACGAATTAAAGAGGAAACTAAAAACAACAAACAATGAAGACCATCTTTGAATCATTAATTAAAATCCGCAGATATATAGCCCTTTAAAGACGAGTAACTTTGATTGTTTTTTGGAATAATTAATTGATTCTGCTCTTATTAATAAACCCATATTATTCAATATGATGCGACATTTATTTCAATCCTTATATAATAGTAGTAATTATCCAATAACTATTGCAGAAGAAAGTAGCTATTCAAGCCAGCGTGTCTCTTTAATTTACTGTTGTATTTGGTAGTGGTACGTATCTTTGACAGCATCTATTTTTTACCTGCATAAAAATAATAAGGAAAACTTTGTTGATTTGTGTGGTTGCCTTCTTTTTCTTTCCCTCAAAAGGCTATAATGTAAAACCGAGATATACTGTATAATGAATCGATCACTCTTAAACGTTAATGGCTATGTTATTAGTCAACCCCTTTTGGAATATCTGACAAAACTCTAGGAATATAGCAACAACTGCAAACAAACTGTAAAGTGATTTGCCCAAGCACAGATCACGTCAGATCATAAGGTTTGACATGGAACTAGATTCAACTACTGATTTACCCATGACATACTGTTGGCAATAGCTTAGAAGGTCTATCAATTCATCATCTAGATTATCTGGCGGAATACCTTTTTCTCATATCATCACTTTTCTCAGTTTGAATAGTATAAAGTATAATAATTTATGTGATAAATCAACAATCTTCATACACTCTTACTTGTAACTATTTTAAACAGATTGTTTATTTATGGATATACAACAATGCTTAGTACCAAGGACTATTAGTCCAACTGTTGGTACGCATATTCGGGAGGACTCAATATGGCAATCAGGGAAAGAACGACGGACAGCATGATACTCAGAATCCAACTAATAATACAGAAAATGAACGAAAAGTTATAGCGTGTTCCCATGTAAAATGTTGCGCTCGAGTTGTATAAGTAAGCGATGGTTCCCATTGAGAATGCTTGAGGAAGAGCTAATTATAACATGTTGTTGGTCATATGGCATCTTTCACAGTACTACAATCATCTATTTCTTTGCCTTACCATAGATCAGAAACATACTAATAAAAAAAATTATGCAAATTAATTAACTTCTCTCAAATATATGCGTGTTGGTAGCTTACAATGAGATTGGCGCCCATGCTTTGCTTCTCTTGCGTCTTTGACTACACATGGTTGCCAATAAGGCAAAGATGGCCAGTCCACCGATAACTGCTGCAATCACCATTCCTGCTGCTGCTGCTCGCCTATAAATACACAGTTGTCAAAAATGAGCATGGTTGGTTAGATCCGTCACCAAGGTGCTTTTTAGGTTACCATAATTCGCAAAATCCCTCTAACAATTACATGCAAACTATTTTTAGGATCACTTGACTCTACTCTTCAGGTTCAAGATGTTACAAACCTTCTTCGCAGTCGCCATGTTCATAAGATGGAAAAGGTCTACAATCTCTTGTCATACTAGTCATTTCCACCGTCAGTCATCCCGTTGCTGTGGTAACACCTCCAGACACATACCTTCTACAGAGCTTGAACAAGCCATAATTTGTTTCAATGTAAAATGGTACTGGCGTTACAAAAGTCAGCCTATGCACAGATGGTTGTAAATAAGCTGTTTTCTGGCTGCTGTTGTCGCTCTTTCTCCTTTCCTACCATTTGGGAAATACAATCGAGCATATCGTCAATGTGTAGGTGCAGATGAATATAAAAAAGGTTACGACGTATGCAAGCAAAGAGACACCCATCGTCAAGTAAAATAAATCAAGTTCTTTTTTTAAAGAAAAAAAGAAGAGAAACGAATGAAAACGAAAAGAAAATTACCATTTTTGCTGCATGTCCTGCGTGGAGCTTATTTCATGATGTCATTTGGGACTCCAATGTGTATAAATACCTCCTTTTTATCTGGAAAATTATTCAGGAACCACATAACCTTTTCCCTCTTTCTCTCAAAAAAATGTTTGGATTATTTCACAAGTCAAGCGACAAGCCACTGTCTGAAAAGGGCTTACTGGGTGTCCTCGAGTACTCTCAAAAGTCAAGCCGTTGTATCGGTCAACTGGCTGACGATAATCGTGTTTCAGCAAACAACCTCATGACATACGGATCTGTATTAGGCGATGATTTGACAGTAAGTAATGCTACGTTTCGCGCCTTGCTTATGGTACTAAACGTTTTACATCTCAGGATGTCACTAATAAGCTGGGGCATCTTCTTATACAATGGTCTAACATCTTGATGGAATTCCAAGATTCAGTGGATCAATATCGTGACACTTTGAAATCCATCACTGTCAAGGAAGCCAGTTTGCAGCCAGGGCGAGACCAGAAGAGAAAACTCAGGGATCAAATTGAGCGACTGCAAAACTCGCTGTCGTCTATGGACAAGGTAAATAACCTCAAGGAACAGCTCGCTCAACTGGAAGAATTCACTGCACCTGACGAAGCGGAAATGAGTAACTTTAAGCGCATTGCTACACGTGAGGGTCTTTATTTGTTACTGAACGGTATGCATGCAATGTCAAGCAAATCTGACATCATATCAACATTTGGCAAATACATTGTCGACGAATTGGATGTGGATCCGGTCAAAGCAGGCGAAGAGAGAAGACCTTATATGGGCGCCGAAAAAACAAAGCGTATTCAGGAAGATGCCCAAAGAGCTATTGAGCAGTGGAATCCAGACAAGACCAAAGTGCGCCGAACATTAACAGCGCATCATGGCCACAATCCTCTTATTGTAAAGCAATTACCACCTGTTCCTCCCAAAGACGATACTACCGCCTCTCCAGCACCCTCTGCCACAACATCCACCAAGAGCGACAGTGCAGATGAAGTCGATTTGCCTCCTCGACATGTATCCTTGGAAGAGCAGAATAAGCAATATTCATTCTACAAGCCTGATGAAGTTGCTGAGGAGGAAGACGAGCCTCATCCAAGTGCGTCGACCAGTACGACTACCACTGCTACGACAACCAACACAACACATGGTGGAGGTGGCTTCTCTAGCGTCTATTTGCATCATTCTTCGCCCTTCCAAAGTCAACAACAGCAACCGTTTCAACAACAACAGCAGCAACTGAATCAACAAAACCTATACCAATTTTACCAGCACTATCTACCTCCTCGACCTTACGATGAAATGAAGAGTGTCTTTAGTTCAGGTGCTGTGTTCAGAGGAGAAGAAACAAAGAGGCATGATGCTGGTGGCTTTGTTTTACCTTCCACCAACCCCAATTACCGACCTAATCCGTCTACTTTATCAACATCTGTGTCTTCCTCTTCCAGGAGCGTCACATCAGATGGCGACAAAGACGACGAGCAATGATAGACCCACCAATATACACATAGATATACATACATATATATACACACACAATAAAATTTTATTAATCAAGTATACCTAATTCTGTCAATGCCTAAACTTCTTCTGACTTGCATGATAGCCACCAACTCCTTGATGGTTTCTTCTAGAATGACCACGTTGTTTAATAACATGGAAAGTGAGATCTCGGTCGACTTGTTTTTTCGTCGCTGCGACGGGTGTTGCGTAGGTGCAAACACATCCTCATCATCTGCATCCAGACTCAAGATGGGATCTCTATCAAACTTGAAATTGGAGGGAAATATGGGTTGAATATGTTCTTGTAATGTCTTTTTCGCGTGCAATGCTAATGGGGACATGGGATGAATAGCTGGTTGGGGTGGAGCAAGCGCTCCTGCTACACCTATAGTTAATGGCGTGGACAGGGTAGGTGCAATCGTGGTGGTGGACAAGGATTTTGACAAATTGGCAGTAGTGGCTGATGTCGAAGGCTTCAGACTAGCCACTGAATTTCGGCGCTTGCTTGTCTGTTGCGATGCACTATTGCTACTGCCACCATTTGCATTCGACGTGCTTGAGCTGTGGGTCAGCGAACTTGTGCTTCCACCTAAACCAAACAACTTGCCCACCATGGAAGCAGCACTAGTTGTTGCTGTGCTACTCGATGCAGTAGGCTGGGGATCCAATGTAGATCCTCGGCGAATGGAACTTGACAAGGAAGGCACAGGAGCAGCAGCGGCAGCGGTTATGGTCGTTTGACCAAACAAAAGGCCGTTCCATCGCTCATCTAGCAAGACATCAAAGCTATCCACTTCAGATCTATAGCAGCCCACCTGCTGCGTCAATGTACGAAACAACGTGTAAAAGGGAGGAAACAATTTGAACTGTGTAGGTGTCGTCATGTGGACTGAATTGCGCTCTGCACCGAAATCCAACGATCTATCGTCATCATCATCATCTGCACTCTTGGAGTTGATAGCTGGGTTCAGGTGCATGCCATTGATATCAGGCATGTCCATACGACCACTGTTGTTTCTGATACCATTATCACTGCCCAAATGCAGTATGTCGTCTGCATTGGTACGATCTGACTCGCAAAACGAAATCCATCCCTCCAAGCTTCGATACGGGCAAAGAGCCAGTGCAGAGATAACACTTGTCAATGCTAGATTGAGTTCAGAGGATTGTGCAAAAAAGTGTGATAACAAACCGAGCAAGAGCTGAAGCAGTGTGTCTGTGGATCGAATGCGCTGACGCACTGGGGGCTGTGTAGTTGGCAGTATACTGTGTTGATGTGGCGGATGCACTTGTTCGTGTGCTGCACCTGCCCGTTGGCCATATTTGAAGCTTCGGCGTCGCTCACTCTTGGAAGAAGTAGGCTTCTTGCGTTGCTGCTGCTGAGTAGCGTAGGGCGACTCGAGGAGGTCTTGGTAGCAAACATCTTGCTCTATGGTTGTCTTTACGTCCTCCAAATAGTCTTGGTATCCCATGGTTAGAATTTCGTCCGCATGCACTTGATCGATGGCCGATATCAGTGAAAAGTAGAGCTGAATCTCGCGGATATGGTGCGAAACGTTGGTCGATGGGGGTACTTGTTCGTCGTGTGCGTTTCTGTCAGGTACAGTGGACAGTAATCGGTCAGAGAATCTGCAGTGTTTGACAATCAGCGTCTTGAGTAGCTTCAGGGTTGCAATAACAGTTGGTTGTGAGCTTGATTTGAGTCTGGTAAAAATCAGATCCTTGAGTGTGAATCGCTCGGCTGCTGTCAAGTAAGGCGTGCTCTTGAAATCAAGTTCTACGCCGCCAAGGCTGGTTGGTGTTGCCATCATCAGCTTTTGCACTATTTGTTCGTCATCGTCTGTTTCCTCCATAAGAAACCCTACCATCACTGACGCCAAGTCTGGCTGCTGTACAATCTGAAGTATCAAGTCGATGTAGCTGAGGACTGCCACAGATGATCCATCTGCATCCGAGCATTCTAGAATGGATGGATACAGGATGTTCTCCATGAAGATACCACGAATACACTGCAATAAGCGCTCCGAGATAGCATTGTTTGGACATCGAAGCAGTACGTCCTGACAGAACTCGAGCAGCTTTAGAAAGGAGTCCAGCTGATACTTGAATTGAGCAGAACTGGATTGCTCGACGCCAAATTCGTCTGATGGATAGGACCGGGGGTCCAGGTCTTGGCCCAACAAGTACGATGCCACTGTGCTGTTGATCTCCTTTTCGTCTTTAATAATGAGCTTGCGAGGCAGTTGAGAGTACAGTGCACCTAGTCCAGCGGCCATGATGGTAGCAAAGTCTGATTCCAGTATAAAGTCGCCCAGTTGGTCTGTGGCCATTTCCATCAAAAACAACAATCCGGTACGAGCGTAGTCTCCCGATCGCCCCTCACGATGGATATACCTCAACAGGTACGTGAATAACAAAAACTCGTACTCAGGTGGTGCAGTGGACACCTCGACCATAGGTGTCATGATGGGTGTATTTGCTGCTGCTGCTGTTGCTGTCGTTGTAGATGACATGGTGGTGGACGGTTTCTGCGGTGTTGTGAGCCACTGCTTGTCATGAAAGAAGATATTCAAGAGTGCTGGAAATCCATGAATCTTGGAGCATATCGTGTACATGAGGTCTACCAGATCCTCGTGATCCAATTCACTTTGTCTTTCATCCAGGACACAGAATCGAAGCAGTTTGATGGTGGGCCTGTGGACCGCATTATGTACCAGGAATCGGTCATCCAGCAGATCCACCATGGATGCGATCGTACGGATACTTTCGCCACGAATGCCTTCGGGATAATCCATCTTTTCAGAAACATTGACAAGGTATTGCAGTAAGCCGTGCTTTAGAAAGTACTCCATGCACACACCCGTTGTGTTGTCTTCCTGTCGAGCCTCTTCATCTACCAACATGTCTACCATTTGGCGCAATCTTTCTGGGATTTCTGTCTGTTTGACATGCAAATTAGCCTTGCGGTCCTCTGCTATAAAG
This sequence comes from Mucor ambiguus, assembly GCA_000950595.1. NCBI lineage: Eukaryota > Fungi > Mucoromycota > Mucoromycetes > Mucorales > Mucoraceae > Mucor > Mucor ambiguus. Next base: position 153,595 of record DF836341.1, on the reverse strand, counting down.
ATGTTCTAGTGCGTAAAACCATGCGTTAGATTGCGCACACGCGTATATGCACCAAGAGCTCTTACATGAACATAGTCCCAGCATTTATGGAATTTGACTAATTGCAATGCACTGGTTGGTTGTGCTTTGGGCGTTACGATACGTTTCTTGAATTTGGAAAAGTAATCCATGTGCACACGTAGCTTCAGGCACGGTTTTTATGGAGGAAAGAAAAAGAGGACAGAATTGCATCTGTTTGTTATTTTGGGACATGTTACCCCTTAAATCATCCAGTGTCAATACGAAACGCATGGCTAACTGTGATGCCTCTGAACTCGACTCTGCAACTTGTCTTGCAAAAGTGCAAGAGCCAGTGTCTTGGGTTCAGTAGACCTTGCTGCTGGTACTGCCACTATGCGATGTCTGATGGTACAGATCTATCAAACATGGTAGTACTAAGGGCCTGATTAGACACTACACCAGCAATAGCCTAGAAATCAGTTCAGCTCCTACACTGACGGCACACCATTTCCGGCGCTTCTTCATATCACTTGTTACATTTGGAGTGGATCGAAACAAAATGCATTCGCCCCTTATCTTGTTGTAGCCCCCTCACATAAACATACGATATGAAACGGTTATGTATCATGTCACTTTATCCAAAAGAAAATTTTTGCTCATTTCTATATGTCCAATGCCAAATGAAATAAAGTTTTAATTGCTCTAGATGGAAAAATTTTCATAGATCATCAAGCGTCAAATTTCATATGCTTAGCCCAATAGAACAACTGCACATGATATAATCATGATTTTTAAAAGAGAATATGGAACAAAAAAAAAAACACACATGGGTTGCATTAAAAAAAGATGGATCTGATAAAACTAAAGCGTTGTATGACCTTTTGTATTATTAATTGGATCCAAATAAACAATGTTGTGCATGCCTGGTTTCCAATGGACGCGGAAATGCGGTTTTGAGTGTTCGGCGCAATCACCGACTCTGATCTTTTGAGATAGTAATTTTTTACAGCTAATGCAAAACGAGTTTTTAACTTGGAAGTTTCTGTCGTGCACATTGATAGTAAATTCCATGCTTCCATTCTGCTTTCTTGCTTTGATGAAATGAAAAATCTAATTCTAAGACCTATTTTAGAGTTTGAAATTGCTGCAATTTATATTGCAATCGTCCAGTAGCATCAAATGGGTCATTGCTTACAAATGAATCAAACAGTCCACATGTTACACGATCAATAATCAATTACAAGAGACACATAAATGGATCAAAACAGGCAGCCTGATTGTTGCACTCGTCGCCAGCTTCTGTGTGTACAATTTCGGTATAGAAACATGACAAAGGTGTTGATAGAATTATAAAACATCTTGGACATTTGCAGTTTTAAAGTTATCAAAATTACGTGGCTATTTCTTAAAATGGTAATATTTGTATTTGTAGAATAGGGCAATCCCTCGAGGCCGCAACCCCGCACGTTTTGGCCAGAACCCGGCTTGTTATCAGCTTCATTTTATGAGTCAAAAAATTAAGGTATAAAAAAGACAGAAAATTTTTGTATAAAACCCACTCTTTTTCCATTGACACATTTTCATATTTACCACACACACACACACACACACACACACAGCATACCATGACTGCATTCTTTGAGAACCCACACTATTACTCTAGTCAATTCAAAATGGAGGAACCTAGCATGCTGCCATCACCTTTACCGCAGCAAGAGCTACAGCAGCAGCCATCGCATCAAGATGACTTTCAAGATTTCTTTGTTGCCTACAGATCATCGCCTACAGATTTGTGCAGAGATGTGGACTATTGGAAATATGCAGTATCCCAGATGCAACAACACATTTTCAATACAAGCAGTGCAACCTACTCATCACCCGAAGCTTACTTTTTGAAAAAGGCCAAAAAGAACACATCGGCTGCCAACGATCTGCATGCCATGATCCGCGACAATGGTACATTTCGATTCAATTGCGATCCCATGTGTGCTACAGACCCACTTACATACCGCAGACACAGATCTGAGAATCTGCTGTTGCGTATGATTCACTGCCGAAATTTGGATATGAATCAAATCTCTTTGATGCGCCTGTCCAAAGGTGTATTTGTCCATCAAAAATGGCAATCAAGCGTCCCTCAGCCCTCTCCCACACTGTCTTGCATTGAAGAGGTGATGGCAAATGAGCTTATTGATGCACAAGGTATGTTGTCATGCAGCACTACAAAGCACATGGAATGAACACTTTTACCATAGACGAAGCTCCCATCGACACCTTTCAATTTGGCAATGCATGCCATATGATTAATAACCTGACAAGCTCCTGTTACGACATGTTCATCCCCTACAGCTACACATTCGGTGCCAGATACACAAACCCATACAACAATGCCAGTGATCTCGTTATTCGCGGCAAACTGCCCTTGTGGTGTCAAACATTGTTCCTGTCAAACTGTATGAAGCAAACGGAGCCTGTTCAAGCACATGTTCCTCGATCGGGTCTGTTTCCATTTGCACCTCAAGTATTTGTTACATTCAAGCCCTTAATACAGGATGAAACAGATTCCATCATGCCTGAATTGACCGTCTTGTATGAACGTTTCACTATGGAAGACATGGACGACGCATTTTCTTTCCCTGAGCTCACCGACGAAGAATTGGAACTGACATGGCCTGAAAGAAAGAAGCAAGTTTATCAAAACATCCTGGTCTGTGATATCTCTGATGACTTGGCCAAGATATTGAGTGATATGGCCACCATTTGGGCTGCCAGTAAAGGCTTGATGCTTTAAATACTTGCACACACACACACTCTCTCTCTATACTACACTGTACATATATATATATATACCATCATTTTCATGTAAAAAAAAACCCCCCTTCAACCCTCTACTTTTTTTCTGCCTAGCCTTTATTCACCCTTAATAAAATCTTGTGTTTTTTGACAATCGACATCAAAGGGACCTGTACTGTAGCACAACATGTTTTTACCACAAGAAAACTGGAAACCCACATTTTCTCCCGAGCATTCAATGATGGTCTACCGTTGTTATGTCAATCGCAAAGCATGTGTTTTTATTACATGGATAGAACTTACTGAACCCCTTCCATCTGGCTGAAGACAGTAAAGACCTTTAGACACATGTTTGCAAGATGGCGTCCAGCTACCATTGGGAAGCTTGAGTTTGTTTGACGGATCAAATGCTGTACCGCCCATATGGGGTGGTATGACTAAATCAACAGCCTCAACAACTGCTGATGCTGAGCCTTTCTTGATCTTGGTCTGATAGTAGTCTTCTTCATCTGTTTGCTGTTGTACTACATTATATAAGGGCGTATTATGGATGACTGAACTAGGCACATTTTGTTCGGCCCTCAACTCCTGATGATTAGTTTCTAAATCAGGCGTCTTCGTTTGGGGCGATGGTGGTGGTGAATGTATCACGGATGTGCCAAGATCAGGCTGTTGTTGGGCCGTTATAGCAATGGGTGTTGGTTGAATAGGCTTGTAGACATACATGATTTCATCAGGACCTGACTCGACGACCGCCATACTGAATGTGGGGTTAGACAACGATAGGATGGTAGCAGTAGCTGGCGAAGGATGATGTATTTTGCGCTTCAGATCGTCGATTTGCTGCTGATCTTGTATCAACTCGACGTGTTTTATTCTAACTTGCTCTTCTGCTGATCGAATTTGCTCTGCTATTAAACTCGTGTAATCAGGTATGTCACCGTTTGTTGTGTCTTCAATTGCGGTGACTTCGGCAACAGGCGATTCGTAGACTTGGTTGTTAAGATCAGGGTCAATACCAGGAATAGAAGGGTCCAAAAGAGCCTGATCGAGTGCATCAATAAAGTCAAAACGCGTGCTCTCTTCTTGCGTGTCGTCTTTTTTGCTCTCGTCCATTTGAACCATAGGCGGTAATAGCACTTCATCTTGTTGATGGCTAGTTGTTGGCATGCTGCCATCTTTATCAAGAGCCTCTCTATTTGCGTAGTCGGTTGTGTCACTAGCAATTTCATTTTTAGAAAAAGCATTGCGTGTACCAGCGTCCATTACTGTTGTATCACTGTGAGGTTCTTGTGCCTCAGATTCACTAGGTTTCATAATGATGTCAAAAGCAAACCTTGTATCACTGGAAATGCTATTCTTATCACTGGTCTCCTTGGCTGCCGTCTGCGAGTCTAATTGGCCATGTTCAAAGGATGTCTTGGTATCATCTACATCATCGCCTCTGGTCAAGTTTGGTGCTTCTCGGTTCAAGTCGATATTTCCATTAGGCTTGTAGTCATTTGCCCAACCTTCTTTCTCCTCTTCTTGCTGATCTGCAGCATGCTCAAATTCTTTGTAGCTGCTTGACCCAGCATGCAATTCATTTACAGCGTTGCTGCTGGGCATCAGGTCAGTCCATTCAATCTTTGGATCAGACGCTACCACCGCACCTTCATTCAATGGCCTTGCAGTAGCAAAGACAGCGCTAATGGTAATTGTGGCTATACACAGTGAGATGCGCATATGGAAGAATGCAAGAGAATAATAAAAAAAGAACATGTTTCGAGCTATTTATGCTTGGAATGAGTGATTGAAAATTGGTCTAAATGGCAATAAAGAGAAAACCATTGTTCCAGCGAGAGAGGTATTTGTGGTTCACCAAGATGTTCTTCTGTAATAAGCGTCGCCATCTAGCTGACATTTACACTTGAATTTTCTGGCCTGTGAGACCAGGTTGCGCAAAATGTTAGAAATTTCGAACCTAAATTGCTACTTTTGCTGCCAGCAAGTATCGATTACATGAGCTACACAAGTAGTGTACATTGAAGAGAGCGATGTTAAACACTCTCCTTGCTTTTGGATCGTTCTAACGTGTTTTGCTTTCTCACAACTATTCATTGTATCAAGCGTAATTTGGCTATACAGAGCCGTGCTTGGCATTTGATTGGCTAATATCGTGAATACAATAAGGTTTTGCGAATGCAGGGACAAACAAAAAGCAAGAGTGATGATACAAATTGACAGAGAGAGAGAGAGAGAGAGAAAGAGAGAAAGAAAAGACTCCATGAACAAAGCATTTCTTTACACAGATATATAATATGGCTTCTCAATTACAGCGTTTCTTTTGTTCTGTATTCTCGACATGTCTCAATTAGTCTACTACCTGCTCCAAAGCATTAGTGCAGTGTATTCAACTCAATCCATGGCTGCCATGCCTATTCTCGTGGTCATTGCGTACATGGTCTACTACTACAACAAGCGATATAGATCACCGTTGGCTACAGCGCCACTTGCTCCAGCAGAACACTTTCTCGTCAAGCATTTCGGTCTGGTGCCCCCTCCAAGCGATGCTGAGAAAGTCGATACATTGTCTCAATTTCTGATCCGTGTGGGTCAAGATGCTTCCTTGTCTCCCATCAGCGTCTGTTGGTCTATTACTGGCACACCACTTGTTATCGTCAACACCCTAAAAGGCATTAAGGATGTATTGATTGATGGTCAAGCCAAGAGCAAGGTCAAGGATGAGCCGTCCAAAGTGCAGCGTGGAAATTTGATCCGTTTGATTCAGAACCTCGTCTTTGGTGGCAAAAGCTTGAACAATGTAGTTGGCGAGGTGAGAAAGCACCTGATCGTCAAATGTAGACTTGTTAACAAACACATTATCATTAGGAATGGCGCTGGCGTCGGCATATTCTTCTGCCTCCATTTCAGCCAAAGCAACTCGTGCCCAAATTGCTGCCGTATGTTGCCAGCCGAGCAGCAACGTTACTAAAGGTGTTTGAGGAGCATTCAGAGACGGGCGAGGCAATTGAGCTGGATGATCTGTTTATGGACATGACGATGGATGTTATCAACTACTACCTGTATGGCCGAAGTGACTTGAACTATGAAATAGTAGGTGGTAGACGCAACTTGAAGGTATACAGTCATTCTATAAAATCAGGTCCACTTTGGCTAATAGAGACAAACCTGTAGAACGAGCATCATCGGCTAGGCTTGGGCTTCATGTCAGTTGAAGCATGGCTTCCTTTTGGTATCAACAAGACAAACTGGGCTCAAAGAACATACAAACCTGCTCGTGATGTACTGAAAAAATTCATTAGAGACTCGTTGGTCTATGCTTTGGAAGACTACAAACGAGACGTCAAAGAATACGAAGAGCAAGACATTCCAGTAAAGCAACGATCTTATCGTTCTGTGGCAGCTTGCGCTTTTGCTAGTGGACGCTACGCCGATGATCAAGTCGACTTGATCAATGATTTGCTTTCACTGACTTTTGCTGGCTATGATACAACTGCCCATACATTGGCATTTGCCTTTTCTGAACTGGCTCGCAACCCTGCACTCCAAGATGAGCTGTTTGCGCAAGTGCGACAGATGCTTGGTCCTCCTCCTGTAGCTCCTGAAAGTGTCACTGCGGAAAAGCTTGCTCGTATGCCTTTGGTCACAGCCATCTACCGTGAGACGCTTCGCAAGTACCCAGCTGTTGTCTTTATTCCTGTGCATGTCAATCGCGACACAGTGGTGGATGGTGCTATTGTTCCTGGGGGCGCAGAGATCTGGTGCAATGTGCGAGGCGTTCAAATGAATCCTGCCGTCTTCCCCGACCCTGATAAGTTTGATCCTACTCGCTGGCTACGCCCTGAAGACAAGATGACAGATGGCACATTGGATAATGCCTTTGACAATCTGACGACAGCGAGCAACAGTCATGTTACCATCACGCCAGAAACGCAGTACAACTTTCCTGATCTATCGTTTACCTTAGGACAACATGCTTGTATCGGAAAGAACTTGGCTATTCTAGAATTGAGAACCGTGATTGCATGCACCATGAACCAATTCTATTGCACATTGAAAAAGGACTCGGTCATTGACACCAAGATTGTGCTGACAACAAAGCCTCGTCATGGCGTATGGGTTCACTTTAAAAAGCGTTAGTTTTGGACTCTTCAATAAAAAGTAGGTTTTATTCATCTCAAGATTGTATCTATCATGCCTGCTTCTTTTGCTTAAGAGACTCTCGCACTTGCGCCAAATACGCCTTTTGTTGTTTGCGTATTTTATACGAGTCTTTTGCCACCAAGGCTGCGCCGTACATGTTGTAAAACGAGTAGCATGCAAGCATAATAAACAGCAAGACAAATGTCACCCAGAAGCCCCATAAATCAAGGTTACGTGCCTTGATAAAAGACATGTCGCGGCTTGCGGGATAGCGATGAGACAGTTTGCCATGGTCGCTAGCAAACATCACTTCTTCTACCAAGTCTGCAGCCCTTGCCACGCCATGTTGAGCATGGATTTGCACCATAGCTTGGAAGCGGTCCACTTGTCGCTGAAATGTACCATTGACATCCCTAGCAACACGGTCTACTTGTTGGCTGAACACGTCTTGGCTCATGCTTTGGTGCAATTGAACACCGAGATGCTGAGTGCGCATCATGTAAGCGTTGCTCATTTGATCGCCATAGAAGGGATACAGAGCAGTGCGAACACCAGCATAGGCAGCCTCATGCAGAGAACCCAGACCAGCGTGAGACACAAACAGGTGTGTATGTGGGTGAGAGAGAATGGCCATTTGAGGTGCCCATTTGACAAACTGAGCATGCTTGTAACGTCCTTGCAACATGTCTTGAACAAGATAACTTTGATTTGTGCTGGATACAATGTTGTGAGGGAACAGATGCATGCTGTTACGCATAGCCCAGATAAACCCATCCAAAGCGCCAGACTCAATGGCATCAATCAATGATCTCAGTACGAGCTCAATCTCGATATCCTCAATTTCGACACTCTGTCCAAATGCGACGTATGCCACCTTACTATGTGAGTCGAGGAATTGCCTGTTGTCGTCTGTCAAGTCAGGATAGGATTTAGACATGATGGGTCCCACTAATTCGACCAAGGGGCCAAGTGGACGAGCAGGCTCAAAGCCAAACAGATTATTGACAATCTTGAGAGAGTCTTTCCAGTTGTCCTCGAATGCAGGCATACCTGTCAAAGGCAGCCAGCCCAGCTCTTGCTTCATTTTCTTGGTAGCGTCTACCACTGGCTTGAGATCCAACACAAAATTCACTGGCTCTACCACTTTGGCAATCATGCGCTGAATGAAGCTCATGTCTGCTGTTGTGGTATCGTTGCTCTCGAGAAAGTTGTTGATGTAGGATGCAGTTGCGTCTATGAACAAACACACCATTCAGTAGGTTATTCAACCCAGCGAATATAAATATCGAGTGTACCTTGTGAAATGGCTAGTGCAGTTGTGATAATGAGAGGAACATCTAAGTTTTGCGAAATATCCACACATGGAATGGTAAAATGATCGCATAACGCTACATCAAAGTGAGTGTTCTCCATGATATCCTTGTATTTTCGCATTTCTATATATAAATCGATTCAGTCTTTTGGCTCCATGCTGATTCAAAAGCGCACACGTTTACTTGTATCGTAGTTTGTGTGCACCGCTTTGTACACTTCAATCAAGAATAATGCGTTGTCTGTATGGCGCTTTCTGTTGCCGGGAATGCTCAAATCGATATCGTTGGGGCCAATGGATACAGTCTTGAGATTGGGATGTTCGAGACCATACTTGATCTCATTGTCCTGTCTCTGGTGTGTCAGAGCTGTTTAACTGATGGGCAATGCGTAGCAGCTTACGTGAGTAATGAATGTAATGTTGTGTCCTCGATCAGCAAGCTCATCCAAGATGGAAAGAACCCAGTTAATGTGCGACGACCCACCCCCGACACTACCAAAGAGAATATTCTTTGGCTGTCTAAATGATTCGCCAAGTTCAAATGTATGAGCACAGAGTGCCATGGACACCAGTGTTCCCCATGAAAGCAGTTTCATTGTTTAATGTAAAAGAAAAAAAAGTTAAAAAAATCAAATGATCATGGCTCAACATTTATGCTACATTGGGTCTCAGTTCAGGACTTGGAGCCACTGATGCTGATCTTTTGGGCGATCATCTCGACAAGATTTATACAAACATTGACACTAGCGTTGACATTGAGATGAAGAACATCTCCTTATTTTGTAGATAGATGACGAGATAAAATGTCCATCTCTACTTGTATGATCCGCCGTACATTTACAGCAAGTCAACATGAGAATGTCTCTTTTGAAAGCTCCAATTGTTCATCTCCCCTGCTCAATCGTTTGATAGCGGTTCGTTGCTACCGGTTTGAGGTTGTTTAGAGCGATTCTGAGTGAACCCACTAGTAACACAGCAAGAGACAACATGGATATGTGAAATGTGAATCAAAAAGTTGAAGAGAGCATAGCATTGTAAGAAGATAGCATCAAGCATTGCGCTCTTGGCGATCAACCAATGTGTGGTTTAAAGCAATGATGGCTCTGAACAAGCGATACTTCTATGGCATAGCCAATGATTGACTTTGGAGAAAGATCTCCCATTTACCCAACCAGGAGGATTTACTAACATTTCGTGCTTTGCCTCTTTTCTCTCGCGTAATACAGACTTAAGGATGTCTGACTAAACTTTACTGCGGCTGAAGATATGCAACTATAGCATACGAGATGAACCGAAAAGCCTCGAATTGATTTTTAATTTTAAAATGAACAAAAAGGGGGGCATGCACAATCAGTGCTTCGTGATCAATACAAGCGGAGTGGCCAACCGACGGATAAATTCAAGCACGTTTTTCATTGTTGCACCATTGTGACACAAAATAAAAGAAGAAAAGGATGTTGACAAGAAGATGTTGATTAACAAAAATGAAAAAAAAGGGAATAGTTGTGTCTTTTTTCGACTGGTTCCAGTCAGAAATCAAAATCGGATAAAAAATAAGAGTGTAAAAATAGCGATTTAGCTCGAGAGGGCAAGAAATGTGGAGGGGAATGAGGATAAAGGGGGATATTATCTGATCCGAAAACTTTTTTTTATGGCTGTTGACGGAAAAAAGTATAACGGTGTTGCCCTCTCAAATTAAGTAATGTTGTGCAAGTGGAAGAATCATTTTTGCCGTAGTTAAGAGTATTATATAAAGTAGGGATGGGTTAGTTTTCTGTGCTGATGCTGTTGAATTGAGTTGGGTGCGAGTATTAGCAGTAAAATTAAATAATAAATAAGGGATGAAGTGTAACAAGAGTAGTAGCAAGCGATTGTGTGCCAAGAGAGGAAGAATACGAGAGCAGAGTTGATTATGTAAATGTAGAGGCGGATGAATATATGTATAAAAAAAGGCTGGAGTTATTTCGACTTCTTGTTCTTGAAAGCACCTCTCTTTTCTGCTTCTTTTATCGACATCTCTGTGCCTAGCAATTTATCCCAAAAGGTGAAGAAAGGCTGCGAAAAGTTCCTCTTGATGCCAAATGCTTGATGATGGATATCATGACTAGTTTGCAAGGTGTGGTAAGCACAGACGCACATTACAATTAAAAATCCATCTTTTCCCTTCTATACACACACACACACACACACACACACACACACACACACATGAATGTCAACTTACTATTGTACATTGTTTCCAAATAGGAATTGCAACGGGTCCCATGGAAGTGCATAGCCACAATGATCATCGACTAAATAAATACAAATTAAAAAAAAATACACTCCTCCAGACTTTCAAACAAACCTGTCTTTAGGGTGGAAAAGGTGAAAAACACTACAGTCAATCTAGGAGACATTCTTGTTAATTCCATAGCGATTGTTGCACCAAGTGAATCCAACAAGAATCCTTCCACTGGATGGTTGTAAAGTGCGCCGAAAGCATAGGGCACATACAAGCGATGGTGATGTGAATGTACATGCTTATACAGGAATTTGTTGACATGAAATAAACGGTGAAAAAAGTATTGATGAGCGTCCATAATGATCCTATTCAGTATTAGTCATAAATGAACATACACACGCAGTATCCTCTCCATATCAACACACACACACAACTTACATGCCACTCACAAACTGAATTGTAGGAATCACAATCCAATATACAACTCTCGCTAAATGATGAGATAGACCCAATCGATGGGTTCCGGATAAAAACAAGCCGGTCCACCATCTCAAAGCATTTTCTTGTTCAATGGCGTTTGACACAGGGTCAATGGGATGTAGAACAAGCACACCAAGCACCACTTGGATAATTTGTTGGAGGGCCACCATACTCAGCACTCTTGGCAGACTTACTCTGTTTCGCTTTTCCATATCCCCCAATGTGTGGATTCTGTACTGCTCAAAGTATGGGATTTCAAACTTCATGACAAAATGCCAGAACGTAGAATATATCCAATAAGCAGCTATAGGTAGCCACAAGGCAAGGATTTCATCTGACCAAGGATCTTTAGTTGCAAAAGTGTTTAGTCCACTTGTCAAGAAGGTGGAGAAGCTGGATGTTGCGTTCATGGTGTATGGTGTGTGTATGATGTCTCTCTACTGGGATGAATAGAGTGTGTCTTTTAAGAGATTAAATAACTAAAGTGTATGTTTTTTTAAAAAAATGTTGAAAACAAAAAAAGTGGAGTGAGAGAAAGAGAGAGAGAGAATTGATTCCTTGAGGGGCAAAAAATATATAACAGCTACTGGTCGTTTGAACGAGCGCAAATCAAGTCTAGGAGTTTTAATGAAACCTGATGAACCAGCTGTATATATTTGCACAACAGGATAAAAAAGAAGCCTTTTCCTCTCTTTCCAATTTTCTACATACACGAATAATTCAAGATGGACGACGATACTATCGAATATTTCTTTGATAACATTGAAAGCTTCTATGCTGGTAAATAAGGCAGATCATTGATTATTTGGTTTGCAATTTCAAACTTTATTTACCAATTTGTTGTCATTTAGAATTAGATGATGTATTGAACAGACCATACACAACTGAGGAAGATGCAAAGAGAGTAACAACACAATACATTCGATTCCTGGTTCGATATCAACGTAAGCTATTCTACACACATGTCCAGTCTAGCAGTGTTTAATCCCGTATGCCATTACAGAGGAATTTCTCAAGACTTCAGTTGAATTTGCTCAAGTAGCGTACAAATTGATTGATTCCAAACTGTGTCTAGACTTCAGTACGGTGGTGCTAGCCCATATTCTCAATCACCACGCACTTGTATCTCAGGATAAAGCAGAACTCCTTGTCTCCTATTCTCTTTTGCTTTATGCAGGTAAAGACGAACCAAGGTGGATGGATTTCATCCTGCTGGAATCGATCCACAAGAAGAGCAATCGACTGTTTTGCAAAATAATGACCGAGGTTCGACTTGGATTCTACAATTGCTACAAAATTTTGAGTGCCTCGTTTGCGCTTTGTTTTGAAATGTGTAAACTAGCAAAATTGGAACAAGAAGATCTCGGTATGTTGATATTCTGTTTGTATTTTTTTATAGTTGCATATGTAGCCTAAACAAACATATGTCTTTCACAGTGCTATTGGACGCCTCGACGGTAAACCACTTTTTGGATCTGGTTGAAGAGACACGTGGTGATGCTGATGAGTCCTTCAACTATGATGTCATTCGCTTGATACTAGTACTGAATGAACAGTATATGATGTCTGGATCGAGTGAAAACCTTGTGTTGGATGTATTGTCTCAGCGTTTTGGAACATCGGATACCTTTAGTGCAAATCTCATGTTTATGCTGAACAGGTCTAGTAAGTATTGTAATGTTTAGGGAGCAAGCAGTGGATTCCTTGCTCACATCTCCCGTGTGTCTAGATGATACCTGTGTTCAAATGCTGATACTCAAATTACTCTACGGTATATTCACAAGGCCATCACTTTACGAGTATTTTTATACCAATGATCTATATGTGCTGGTCGATATCACATTGAGAGAATTATGTGATCTGGGTGATACAAAGGAATCACAGACTGTAAGTTGTAGAATGTGCTTTGTACCGTTCGACATGTAGAACTCATCTTGAATATAGCTACGTGATGCCTATTTGCGAGTGTTGGAACCATTATTAGAGAATACACAACTTCGATCACGTCCTTACAAAAAGCAAGAAACCCACAAAACATTACAAAGTTTACTGAACCCTGGCATGCAGCGAAAAGTGAATTCGACCACCAAAAGATTGGTGAAGCGTATTATAGAAAACTGGTGGGAAAAGTTGTGTGGATTACAAGTGAATTGGTGCTACGACAATGGCAGTTCACCTAATTTATCGCATACGTCCACGCTATCGTCTTGTTCGTCAGGTCCTACAACGCCTGCTGATGATCTTGGTGTGGATGAAATCTCGGCTGTCATGACTCGAAAGGAAGTAAATAAGAAGATCCAGCAAGATACGAAAAATCCAAATATCGTTGTTGTGTAAATAAATTAACAGCAAAAAAATAATACCATCATTTATACATTGACAAGACATTCAAATGCCTCATCTTTATGCAATGCAGTTTGGCATGAGCTGCCATGTTTGCCATATTTAATGCTGCTTGATCAATTAAAGGATGTCTGATGTATGGCAGGAAATGGTTATGGCTTCATCATTGCAATAATAACTATTGAATCAATACCAGATATGGGCATTTCACACTAGGATTCGCATTTACACGAGTGCTTTGCAATGTTTACAACAAACGGACATGAGAATCCGTAGCTGAAGTGAACTGAAATAGTCAAGCTAAGCTACTATAATACCCTTTTCAGTCCATAATGCCTGTCCTATGAGCTTCTTGCAACGTCAATTGCCTGAGAACCGCAATACTGTTGTCAGCCAGAATACGTTTCGATGTCCGATTGATATTTTCACTCGAAATGAGAATTTTTTGACTACTTGCGGCTTGTTTGAACTACTTTACGGGATTGGATTATATAAATTGTGATAAGAAACTCATGCTTCCTTAAGCGTTCCTAAAGTACTTTCCAAGGCAAATACAATGGTGTTAATTAATTTATATGTTTGGAATAGACTTACTGGGCAATATCAAAAAATACGAAATGTGCTTTTTGGCCAAAATGTCGAGCTTTTGCATATAAAGGTCTCACGAATAACGTTTCTTGGGCTGCTTTGGATCGAGAGAAACTTTTTGAATTACTATATGCCATAGTAAAAGTCTTCATTTTTACTGTGAAAAACGCGATCGTTTGATTTTCGAGAGAAACCTTGAGGGGTACCTCATGCTTTTGAGTCAATTTTTGGTCATGTTTTTCAGGTCTCAAAAAAGTGGAGCAGAGGTGCCAGGAGGCAAATGCTAGATTAGAGCAATTGTTTAGTACTATTCGGGCAGCCTAAAACGGTTTCTAATTTGAGAAATTAATCCTCAAATGCATCCAAATTTAGCTGTGATTTGTGTATATCTGGCTAGTGAGAGGCAATGTCAGTATGCTGTCTGCCGATATGCGGATTGTTTGCGTTGATACAGACACAGAGTACAGCTAAAATAGTCAGATCCATTAATATTGGCGATAATAAAGTCAAGAGTGAAGTTTTAGTATACAGCCGCTGGACCGATTGACTAAAAGCGCATTGCTGTGCTGAGCAGTGTGTGCTCCGAAGCATTGAACTCGGTTAGAAATGCCTCAAGATATGCGATCCGGTGCTTAAATGCTGATGCGTTCACTGGCCTGAAAATGAAGCTCCTTTCGTCCAGAAATGGATACTCGTTACATTTAGTCGCCACTCTGTGTAGGGAAGCCTCCCCTAAACTGTTTCCCGTCCTTCTTTTCTCTCTCCCTCTCTTTTTTTCTTAACCTTACACAGCAAGGAATCGTTAGCATCATGGCAGCGGAACAAGCAAAGAAGAAGCCACAAACATCACCACAGCTAAAGACATCGCTCTTGAGCCAAGGCTTGATCGGCTTAACGTGGATTATACTGTTCTTCTTTTTGGGTTCGTATTTGATTACAGAATCATGGACTTGGGGATATCGCGGTAAATGGACCAACATCAACACCTACATTCCAGTAAGACCAAATATCTACAAGCTTTTGTCCAACAGCTAAATGTGTCGTATAGCGCAAAGAGATGATATTCACAGAGCAGGAATTGCTCCAATACGACGGCTCCGACCCTAAAAAGCCAATTTACTTGGCCATCGAGTAAGTTGTTGTGCGATGCAAATGTACCAGCAAGCAAATTAATTTTCATACAGCGGCGATGTATACGATGTAACTCTCGGTGGAGGATGGTATGGTAAAGGTGGTAGCTATCATCATTTCGCTGGTAAAGATGCAGCCAGAGCTTATGTGACAGGATGTTTCCAAGATCACTTAACGCACGACACCAGAGGACTCAGTGAAGAACAACTGAAGGGCATTGCACATTGGAAAAAGTTCTATGACAAACATCATAAATATCATAAAATTGGGCGTGTCCTGCACGATCCCATTCCAGCAGATGCACCTATACCTAAACCTTGCAAATCTGCTGTTAACCAGAAGCCGTAATATGGCAACACGTGAGTTGCGCTGTGTAGCACTATTTTTTCTCGTATTTCAAGGGGAAAAAAATTGGAATATCATAAATCCTTCTTGTTTATTTTTAATCAACATTCCCTTTGTTGTTGTTGTTGTTGTTCTTTGTTGGTAGTTGTTGTTTTTTTCTTTGTTTTTTTTTTATAAATATACATATATAATATATATAATATGCCCCATATGATGAATGATAATGATGATATCAAAAAGACCAGTGTTGCACCATGTGTCAATCAAAGCAACTCAAATGATAAGCTAGTTCAACAGTTGTTGAAAAAGTTGGATGAGGTACTATATAAATAGAGGCAAAAAACATCACCGTGTATGCTCATCTCCTATTTTTTTGTACTTAGGGTTCAGAAACGATACTAAATTTACGTTCGCTCTTGACCTTGAAAACTGTGGAATTAAACGAACTAGTACACCAATTGGAGCTGATTGATCAAGTATTGATGAATGTGGAAAACGGCACAGAGCAGATAGAAATTGTACTCAAGGATGTGCTAGTCAGCAAAAACCAGCAAGATAAACTGTTGAACGCTGAAGCAACTTTAGATTCTGCAATCAAGTCTGCCTGCAGTCTTTACTCCATAGATTTATACTCGGTAAACAACAAACAACCTTCTCCTATAAAAACCGCGTCTATACTCAAGAAGATCGCTGGTATCTTGAATGAACTTGATATCGAATCCACCATTGATATGTATAAAAATGGCAAGTATTTTGCAGGATATCTCAAACCACATCAAGCAGCTAAATTATCGCATTGAAATCAGATGATATCAAGGTGCTACAAAAGGCGTATATGGATCTCGATTTAGCAAAGACCATTGCTACGTCCATAAAAACTGACTTTAAACACAGAAGCACATTGATGAAAAAGAAGCACACTTCAGTATCATCGATGGATAAGATCAAACAGGTACAATTTGCATTCAATTTACATCGAGTCGACATTAAAACAGATCAATTAGCTTGGTAGCAATATACGAAAGCAATTTGCAGCTTATCAGTCGTATACCAGAAATGCGCCTCTCATCATGTATGGCAAAGAGAACATCATTACTATATTAGACCGCGAGGATCATATTATAGCCTCAAGAAAAAAGGTATTGTATATTATGCTGGCAACATTGCATTGTGTAAGCACTCATGTATCACGCTATGAATAGGTGCATACTACACCCAACAAGCAACAACAACAACAAAAACAACAACAACCAACAGAAAAACCCGCTCGTATGCATTGTTCCTCCACAAATACACCCGGAAAACGTCAATCATCCCCATCTCCATCATCATCATCACCCATTAAATCAAGATCAAAGTCGACTACAAACACTACTACTACTACTACTACTACCACTGCAGCGAAATCCACTTTGCAGATGATATCGAGACCGACACTCACCTTTATGGCTAAATGCAAAGAGAAAAGAACAGTGAATAGTGGGCCTGGTTCAACATTGAGATTGCGTAATATGCTAGCCAAACGAAATCCAGCATTGAAAATGATGAATGAGCAAATGATGATAGGTAACACAGTGTGTTAGTTTACAACTTGGGCATTTGGCACTACCATTTTTCAATTCATCATATCATCCCCTTTCCCTCCTTTTCACATTTCTTTTTTTTTATCTTTTTTATCTTTTTTTTTTCCTGTTGTTGCTGATATATATATATAATACTCCTTTTCGAAGACATCCACATATATATTTACTGTAACAATCAATTCATCTTTTTTTTTTCTTTCCTTTTTTTGTTTTTGTTCTGTGAGGACACCTTTGAATCATTAAAGAAATATGCCTACAACCACAAAAAGTGTCGCAAATACCAGTAAATTGAATAGTGAATCTACAGTTCGAAAATCTCGATCCGAATTAACTTCAAAGCAACATTTGAACAACAATAACAAGCAAATCCTATCAAACAAACGACGATCATTAGGCTCCAATTCGATTAAATCCACACAAACTGCAGTCAATCATCAGGTAATCTTACTATTTGCATTGTTGTTGCTGTAGTCATGCTAAATTACATTGTTAGCCGAAAACACATTGGAGATCGCCTGGTCACTGCGAGATACCGAATATTCTAGGAAATGCTTATTTAGAACCATTTACGATATCTGATCGACAATTAAATCATGTCAATCAATTAAATCACCATCATCATCAAAATCAACATCATCAACAGCACGAAGGTGGTCCTAAAAGGGTATGTTGAGATTTGTTTATTAAAAAAAAGGGGAATTGCTTCTAAACATGATAAAATATAAAGCCTCCTTGGGTTCCTGCCTACAACTGGACACCTTCTCCATTACCACCCGTCATTCGAACCGATGAAACTGCATTCGAAAAAAGACTGAAGAAGGCTTTGCCCAAGATTCATTTGGTTACCATGCCAAAAGCGAGATATATTGGAGCAAAAGAGATTGGCACAGGGTAATTCCAAAAAAAAAAAAAATCAGTAGTTGACATTCATGCACTAATGACTAGACATAGTGTCAATGGGGCTGTGGTCCAAGTACAAGTGAAAAATTCAAATAACAATCAGGCATCCAAGTTAGCATTGAAACGTTGTAAATTGGACAGTGATCGAGAGTACCGCACTGCTATTGTGCGTGAACTTCGTATTATGTCCAGTGGTCATTTCAATCTGATCAAGCTTCGCGAGGTTTCTGTTTTTAGAAATGAAGTCTGGATTGCTATGGATCTGATGAGATGCAGTGTATTTGCTGTACTGTGTGCAAGAGGATTGCCTGAAGATTGTGCCATTTACATTGCTCGTGAAGTAAGTAATGTGTATTATTTGTGTGTATTTACTATATTAAATTCGTGTCAATAGACACTTAATGCATTAAGCTTTCTGCATTCAAAAGGTTTCATTCATCGTGATGTAAAATGTGAAAACTTACTCGTGGGTCATAATGGAGAGATCAAGCTAGGTAAGCGAGGGGCCTTAACATTGTATTAGAAATGTTACCAACAACTCCACAGCTGATTTTGGTTTAGCTACAAGCACAAAGCATGTCAATCGGGAAAGATTAGGTACAGCCAAGGTAAATGAGAAATCAATTAGCGTTTTTACGGAATTAATGGGCTAAATGATCATGTAAACATTACAGTGGATGGCCCCTGAGGTCATTAGAGAAAATGTCTATGATGAAAAGGTTGATCTATGGTCTTTGGGAATAACTCTAATCGAGATGATGGATCGTGTACCTCCTCATTACAATATAAAGAATGATGAAAAGGTCTTTAGCAAAATTCTGGAAGATCCAAGCCCAACATTCACTTACTCTTACCCTACCATCTATTGCACTGGGCTAGTTGCATGGTTACTAGAGGATGATCCAGCCAATCGCCCCACAGCCAAAGATGTCATTACTGAATTGGATTTACATCTTGAACAAGGCTTGCTAAAAACTACAACTGCTCAAGAGCTAACTAGTTTTATAGCCAAGACACTGAAACCTTAAAATTTACCTTGCCATATATCATTATTTATTACAACTAAAGTCTTCTTAATGCCTTCTTTTTATCGTTCTTTTTGATTTTGAGTTTTTTGCTTTGTGGTTGCTCTTGCTTGATGTTTTCTTGCTGTTCTTGTGGCCGTTTTGTACTTGAGATGATAGGAGATACAGGAGATGTGTTTGATAATGGCTTCAATACGTTGCTCGATTGATCTTGAGTCAATGCCGTGTATTCACTCTTCCCAGATGTTGCTTGGATAGATGCATATAACTTAGCTCTTTTTGCGTAATCCTCATAATGTTCAAGCAGTAATTTGCCAGCCTCTTCGTTCAATGCAGACTCGGGATTGGGCACAATCAGCAAGCACTTGATTGTCTATATAGCACATAAGCACCAGGTCATCCGCAAGCCATTCACTAAATCTTACCAGCAGCACATGCTCAATACCCAGCTCTGATTTCCAATCCTTCTTGAGCGTATTTACGCAAATCTCTCCTTTTTCAGATACATTGGGGTGGAAAATCTTGGTTAAAAAATAACCTTTCGGTGGAGTGTCAGGGAAGCTTTCGTCCATCTGCAACTTTACTTTGAAATAGCCCCCTTCATACGGCGTTCCATCTAATTTCCTACATATATTAATCTCATGTCATGTCTAACTGTCTCGTCGTGCTTGATTTTACCTGGCCCTCGAATCCAAGCTTGAACCTCGGTGAGATTCTCGTCATCAACAATGATTTGAATATCTTCAGGCGGTGATGTTTGTAATTGTTGTAGTTCTTTCACGATGCGCTTGATCGCTTTAGATGACAGTGTCGTAACAGTCATTTCTAGGAGGCTTCGTGGAAAGAGGTGAAAGCCGAAGGAGGTTGAGAGAAGCCAAATGTAGGGCAAAAAAGTCACGGAAAGTGCTGTAACGGCTGAACCAATATATCTAAATCAGTGAGAAGCCTCGATATAACCGTTCATGCAAGAGAAAATACACAAACAATGCACTTGTACTGGTAAACAACATTGGCAAGAATGTATAAAACCGAATAAAACTTAATTTATACTTTTTACTTTTTTTGATTTCTGATACTATATTCCAATGAAGTTGAAAAGTAGCTACCTGTCAGTGTTTGTATTCACTGCTGCTATCAGTGCATTCGCAGTCGATCCAGAGGATGGTAACATGTGTTTTTTTTAATAAGACAAGATGTCATATATTAACCTTGCTACTACTAAAAGCTGCATCATTGGAGGAATCTGCGTCTTTAGTCTGCCCAGATTATCAATTAAAGTGTCCAGAGTGTCCTGAAGGTCAAGCATGTGTGTATCCGGACAGCGGAGGGTGCTCAGGTGCTGGTGTCCCTGTATGTCAGGCGATTGATTGTCATGGCATAGTATGTCTGACAAAGCGGCTTCCATGGTATATAGTAAGGCTTTGGTAATCGATTCATAACACTAAACAAATATACATAGTCCCAAGGAGTGCCCATTCTCATGTCGATACAATGGCCCATCTTGCTGCCCGTTCCTAGGACAGCCAGTATGCGAACCTCCATGTCAGACATTTGCTCCTTGTAAAGTGACGCCATGTCCATCAGATTGCCCTGGTAAATGTCAGTATCCAGATGCTGATTACTGCTGTCCTAAAAGCGGTGCAGCAGTTTGCAATATTAGTGTGTTTGACAAGCGTGCATTGGGATATTTGAGTGGTGGTCTTCCGGAGGATATAGAATTATACGCTGGCTACATGCCTGCTGTTGACATGAATAATGATGATATCTGGGAGTATCAGAACTTCGGATTAGGTGTTCAGGCATATCAGGATGTTCCACAACAAGAGCATCACCACCAACACCATCATGACCATGACCATGCTTATTACCACAAAGACAGTAATCACAAACAGAATGCCAAAGGAGGATGTCCTACATGTACAAAAACGGTGACTGATGTGAGTGTCCAGCTGGAGTTTGTCACGACTACCCGAGAGCCTGGAAAGCCCATTGAATGTGGCCATCATATAGAGCCTTGGTAAGTCTATTGAATGAGTGCACTCATATAATCAAGGTCTAATATCATTCAGTCCTTCTGAATGTCCATTCAACTGTATATACCCCATGAATGAGCCTTGTCCATTTACGCAGAAACCATGGTGTCCTAGCATATTAGATCAAACGAACGTTCCGGAGGATGATTGCGACACTATATATAACACAGAAGGATACCCATATCCTTATTTCCCAAGCTATGATCCCTATTACGGAATATTTACATCAATATTGAATCGATCCGGTGTCACATCAACGCCTTCCTTTGTAACTGAGCAGCCCACAGAGGTACCTACAGTATTTTGTCCTTTGATCTTCATTATGTGGTGAGTCTATAGTATGGCTCGATTGAAGCTTTCCAAATGTCTTACATCATATTTACATCTTAGTCCTAAAGAATGCCCTGATACTTGTCTCAGACAAAACGTGCCATGCCCATTCGCCAACGAAGGATATTGTCCTGGTAGCGAACCACCCGCATTGCCGTCATCCAGGTGAATAATCGACCTCAAATTATATATCATATAATTATATTAACGCATAATTCAGCGTTATGGAAGAAGCAACCACTCCAGGCGAAACCACACTCTCTGATGGAGCTATTTTGTGCCCTTTGTACATACTAGCATGGTAATTTGCATCTCCTCCTTGATTTTCATATCTTGAAACTAAGAATCTCCCTTTTTTCTAGTCCTTACTGTCCTGACGGCTACACATGTACAAGAGAAACCACTGGATATTGTCCAAATACAAATGTGCCTTACTGCTTCTCAACGGCAACTGCTGAACCTGTAATCACTTCGACAGCTGCGCCCCTCTTTGAGTTCTATCCTGAACCTTATCCTCCGCAGCCATCCCATTGGAGAGGTTGGGGGCAATTTGATGATCTTCCAGAGGATTTGGTATACCATGCCATGAGCTTCGCTAGTCATAGCAGCGATGATGGCAATGATGCTAGTACACTTACATCTAATTTGTATATCCCTGAACAACTAAAACATTACACGGAGAAGGAGGAAAATCAAAACATTTGTCAAAAGAATGGCTTCATCCGAATTGCTTCACAACAGATATTTGATCAGGTTCAATCATTACGGTATGGTTGCGAAGGCTGTCCAGAGTTAAAATGGGATGATTCATGCGATAATGTATGCGTTTTCCGTACTGAAAAGGATTGTTGTATTCAATCAACTTGTCTATCAAAGCAATAAATAGGAGACAGTAACTTGTTGAGGAGGATAACGATGTATGATAATACGCGCTAGGATTATAAGGGCATTGAATAAACCCAATTAAACATATTTCAATCAAAACCTTTTTTCTCTTTCTTTTCTCTATCTATAAATTTCCTTATAGCATGTACAGATTTAGATTTCTCTCAGTCTCAACCCTTGTCTCGTTCTTGATTTTTACTTCCAGTTCTTTTCAACAAGAATTAGACAATGAGGCATATCAAAATTGTCGCAATCGGTATCAGCCCCATCCAGCGATGTGCAACAAGTTTGATTTCATATCAAGCGAAGAGGTAATGCTGAAAGATTTGAAGTGTGAGTCTCTACTAATGTGATAAATCAGGCCGTGAAAAAGGGCTGTATTGTTCCTAAAAACGGTACAACATTCTATGACTTGAGTGATCTGCCTCAGGTTACTGAAATGAATATTCATACGATAAAGATGGCTAGTTTAATTACCAATGTATTTGAAGATGGCGATTCTAATTTCGCATTTGCGTGAGTTTTCCTTCCTCCGTTGCTTATTCAACTGCATGTCGTAGCTAATGTATCGAAATAGTTCATGTTCAAATATCCAAGATCTAAGAGGTTTTACCAGTGGCTACGCAGGATTTACTGTAGGTATACCATCTCTGTTTATATCGATCTAGCCCCTTATACTGCATTTTTATTCAGACTGGCACAGGAGATTCAGAAACTTTGATTCAGCTATACTCTCAAAATCATCCAAATAATCGACTTGAACAGTTTTTACCCAGGTGCCATGAAATCAGTAGCTTACCCCATTGTGATCGTCAAAGTCGTGGTACTACACAAGGCTTGGAACAATTTTGCGCAGCATGGAAAGACGAAGCTTGTGATGCGAGTGGAGCATTTGCGAAAACACAACGCCAATGGGTATTTGAAAACTACATGATTCCTAGTGCAAGATACGCTGCTCAAAGTGGTGTTACCTCCGCATTGGGCCAAGCTATATTTTATGGTATACTTGTCATTCAATGCAAATTGTCAGCTGTACTAAAAGAAGCTTTTTGATAGATACCATTATTCAACATGGATTTCAATATGTTGAGCCCGATATTAACATCGTTCGAATCTTGACACTGACAGGTCCAAGAATGAGATTGGAGAGCGAGCAAGACTATTTGACGAGATTCATCACAACTCGAAGAGAACTTCAGTGTTGCTATCCGTAAGTGATTGACTATTGCATTGATGCATTTGATTGTCTTATATGATATTATATTGCAGCGACAAAGTGTGGCCAGCAAGTGCAAGTCGCAGTGCAGATCTACAGAGTTTGGTTGATGATTTTGAGAAATACAAAAATCTCGATGGCCCCGTTCCTCTTATCAAATTTGGAAAGGAAATTAAAGGGGATGAAAACTTGGAGAGAGATGAAAAACATTGCAATTAATACTGATCCTTGAATAAATACTTGATTTAAAGACTCCATTGCGAGATCGAAAAAGAAACCCACAAAGAGTGACCAAACGGATTTGCGTCACGTGACGCACCAAGCTTTTATACTTTAGCTAATATATAATTTGTTATGATTTAATAAACATATCAAGGTTTCATAGTGTAATGGTTATCATATCGGTCTTTGAATCCGGTGATCCGAGTTCGATTCTCGGTGAGACCTCTTTTATTTCACTTTACTTTTGTGGTGTATGTAGTGCTGCTACAAAATGTTTGTTGTTACAGATCGTAATATATTTTTTGGTCAATTCATTCTATTCCCTTTTTGTTTCTCCTGGTTGAGTTATAAGTTGAGGACAGAGTAGATTGTTATATGGAGAAAAGATTAAATATTGTTACAAATGGGTTTGTAGTAGTGTAAATAGTAAGAGAAGAGAAATACAGTAATAATATAATA
>DF836341.1:103431-123752 GCA_000950595.1 Mucor ambiguus | reverse complement strand
TTTTTTAAAGAAAATTTTATAATTTCAATCTCTCTACCTGTATACGACAACAAAGTACGGTTGCTTACCAACCTTAAACTGACAGTTGTTGTATCTCTAGTTTAATGAAAAGGACAGATCTCTTAGCAGACTTCACGGCGAAATGGCAGAAAAGCTTACAAAATTAAAGTATAAATAAAACTGTCAGCTGTAGTTGTCGTCCATCTTCAACCTCTTTATCAGCTTTCATTTAAAAACATAATAAAGGATGCAACACTTGATAATTGATACTCAAAGAAATTTAAATAAAGATCGAAAATCGCACATCTCTTGGGGGTAAAGCAAGATACCCGACAAGCGTATGAAATGCCAGGAAACCGCACAACCCAGTGTGGACAACATGATAAAAGATAGCTAGAGTAATTGCCTAACCATACTATTGCCTTGAATAGTAATAATCTGCGTGCGACCAGTATGTGAATGTAAGAAATTAACCTCATAGGGATCTTTTAGTTGCTAAAGGAAAGGCTGAAATATCTTTCAGGTGATACTAGCCTAATGGATTACATTTTGCAGATCTTTCTCCATCTACATCATCTGCGCGGTGTATATTCACTTCAGTAGTTAAAGCTGTAAAGCTTCAAACATATGAGTAATGTAGTAAGCGAGCAGTACCAACCATCACTGGGTTTCACCAAGTCGAATACTGATATTGTGAGTTTAGACATTTAATGTATGTAATTTAAAAGCTCCTCGAATTTTGGATTCAGGAACTGACATTTTCTTGTTGTGCTAACTAATGTCAAATTTTAGCTCGATTAGATCACATTGATTCATTTAGAAAAAAAAAACAGCGCGTCAAGTATCCGTACAGTGGCAGACTTAGTTTACACAATGAAAGTCAACTGGACCATTGGATCGCTCTGTCTAGATAAAAGAAGGGCAAACAAGATGGAATACCCTATAAAAGGAAAACAATGAATACACTGTATTGATTGATTCATTATGATTACGCCATATAGTATCATACTTACTGCAGAGATCAAACCTCCTTTATTCACATTATATACATTTACTGATAAACAAATGGAGATATTGTATGGTTATCAGCAATTCATGCAAAGCTTGGTGATGTATTATCTATTATATTTTCTATTTGATGGAATTGTCTTTTTTATTCTTGTTAGACTTGAAAGAGCCCGTGCGGATTCCTTAATATAGGACAATCATGTGGTGTGTGGAGATTTAGTATAGTTGGAAAGAACAGAATGCCATGGTATTGTTGCCATCATCTATTCAACAGCTCCTTGCTTTGCTACTCGGAGTTCAAGTAATTGTCACTCCAAATTTATAGTATTGGGAGCACAAAGAAATTAAATGGTACCTTGGACACTAATCATGTATGATAACCAACACTTGTAATGATATTCTCGGCAGCCATGCACTAACCAGAACTCTGACGATTGACCTTGTACATAATGTTTGAACGATCAATAAAGCAGATGGTAACAGCAGGAGAGTTTGAGAGGGAACTTCGTAGAAGATTGTATATCTAGTTGTATCACAGTGTACACACGCACAAAACACACAAACAACTCACACATTGGAATAGTTACTCATAATAAAAAAAGTGATTTATCCCGCCAAATAAAGCATAAATAAGCAAGATCGACCTTTATTATATATTCATCTTGCTCCTTATTTTTTGTTAGCCCTTCTTCCTCTTCATTTTATCATTCATTTGACGTTCTAGTTATGATATTATGAATTTGAATAATGAATCAGCATTCACATCAATACCTGCACCTACAAAAAGATCATCACTTTCATCGCGTGCCAGCAAAATACCACAGAAATTAGCACAATCAGCATTCTTTTCTTTGAAACCATCAGCCAGCACATTGATCAACCCCAACGCTACTACCAGTCCTAGCAATGACCGATTATCAACTCGTATTAGCCACATGCTATTCAGACAGAGAACAACTAGCGAGTCCATTATCAGAGAATCTAGATCTTCATCAACACAGAGCTTGGACTACGGTAGTGACCATGGTACCAACACAGGTCGCAACTACCCTTCTCGAAGCCTCGATATTCCAACACATGAAGCAGGGCGAGTAAGTTGCTTTTTCCTGTATTAAATCTAATTATTCATCCCTCTTTTACTAGATATATACCAAACGCAACCTTAACTCCAATCCATTGACTGCAACAACTGCTGCATTGGATAACAATCAAACGCAATCATCGCCATCATCTTCTCCCTATTCAATATCATCTCCTGAGAGAACAGACTTTTATTCATATTACTACTACTACAACAACAACAACAACAACAACAACAACGGCGGCGGCCATTACAACACGAGCAGCCACCACCACCACAACAGCAGCAACAGTGCAGCTGATACAGTGAAAGATGAATTCAACCTGTTTTCTCCCCTTTCTTTCTCAAATTCGTCCGTTTCCTCCTTTGCAGACTCGATACTAAACCATCATATTACACCACCGCCATCTCCAATGCTACATATGATTATAAAAAATGATAAATCATCCACACCTGCACTCACAAAGTCATCTATTGAAGAATTTGCCAATGCCTTAATCGAGCACTGTACACACTTAATAGATATGCTAAACACAACAAACACTGCCAATGCCATTGCTACCACTGCTGATTCTACTGCTACTACCATTTCAGATGACATGGGCTTTTCTCACGTCCGAGAGCTGGAGTTGTTGTCAAACCAAACAATGACTTTGATGGATGCATGTGATGAATCTCTCTGCTTGCAAGACGCTAGACAATACATCCAACAAGAAGATCTATATGTGCCGATAAAGACAATGAAATCATTTGTGAGTTTGGTAGCATGTCGTTGTAGCACATTCATTTTAATTTCTATCTTGTATTCAATTTAGCTGGTAGAAATCCAAACTATTTGCGAGAAATGTTTGACATTGTATAAAAACGCACCATGCTTAAGTTTCAATGTATCGGATGGATTTAAAAAGGAGACTACAAAGATTGATTCCATGATGTACACTGCTAAACACTATAAAGAACTCCAGTCGGATCAGATTGACGCCAATGCAAGCTGGTTTAGACACTACTTTGTCGGAAAACCATACCATACGTTTATTGGAAGCCTGAAACAAGAGGCACCCGCTAATCTACCTCTAATTGAAACAACCACAACCAACACTAGTACGAAAAAGAGCAAATCCAAGCTAAACTCTTATTTTGGAAGCAACTCTGCGGATGAAACCCCACTTGCAAATGACTCTGTCGGCATAATTTCGGTGATTCAGGAACGAGCAAAAGATTTCAGTGGCCCTGGAAATGGCGCTGCTGCTATTCTTGGGTCCCAGTATCGAATTATCATTCGTAGCAAAGAGGTAAGACTGAATAAATGTTGTATTACTAGTACTAAATGCGCTGTATAGACCGAGCAAGTGCGTTACATTATTCATGAATGCATGGCCAAAGAGACCCAATCATTGCTTGAAGCACGAGGTGATAGCAACAAACTGGATAAATGTACCTCAAATCATCATGACAAGCGACTTCGACCCTTTATTGGTAGAAACCTCAACCAAAATGGGTCGTCCATGCCTCAATTAAGCGACGCTTATAACACAACAACATCGAGGATGCTTCGAGCAGCTATCCTATCCGTGTGTCCCAATATAGATTTGCGTTCATTTAAAGAGCTGTCGGCGGAATCAACCATTATGGCAGGTTTGGAAAAAGATCTATTAAAATATGACGAAATTCATGTAAGTTAAATGAATTCAAAACGACTCCTTAAATACACTAAACACCTTTCAATTCAAGGTACCAAAACACTATAAATTTGGCGTGCTGACAATACGAGACAACCAAACTACTGAGGAATCTTGGTTCTCAAATACTGGCTTATCTGAGCGATTACAGGATTTTCTCGACATTATGGGCCAAAAGATCAAACTGAAAGGATACAAAGGCTATTCAGCTGGTCTGGATACTAAAAGTAAGTTGGCTTATGGCTGTTTATTTGTTTGTTGTGTACTAAATAGCGCTGTTTATCAAAGCTGGCGAGTCGGGCGAGTATGCTTATATTTCAAAGTGGAATGAATTTGATATCATGTATCATGTTGCACCATTGATGCCTTCCCAAAAGAATGATAAACAACAAGTGCTACGCAAAAAGCACATTGGAAATGGTAAAATTTAGCCAAAGCAAGCATGGATTGACTAAGCTGACAATGTGTGTAGATATTGTGTGCATCATATTTCTCGAAGGCAGCCAAACGTTCAATCCCAAAGCTATTCGGTCCCAGTTCCTTCATGTGTATATTATTATTCGACCTGAAGTGGTAAACGACAAGAAATGCTGGAGGTAGGCTTACTGGTGGTACTTTGGTAGAGGGAAGTTACTGACGAATACATTGTAGAGTTGAGGTATTAACAAAGAGCAATGTGGGTGAATTTGGCCCTCCTATACCCAGCCCTCCCTTGCTTTATGATGATGATACACTGAAGGAATTCTTGACACTGAAATGTAAGTAGAGCGTGAGCATCTCACCACACTGAGGACTCACGTATATGCAATAGTGATTAATGCAGAGAATGCCGCATTGAAATCAGACAAGTTCTTCATTCCCAACAACAAAGCTCGACTTGGCCTTCTGTCAACATATATCCAAGCTGGACTTTCGTTCAATATACCTCAAGTGTTGCGATCTGCTAGTACAAATCGCTTATCAAGTAACAAGTCCTCTTCCTATCTCTCTGTTACGAAACAGCAGCAGCAACAACAACAAAAGAGGCCCCAGCGGCCCAAATCTGTCAACAACAAATCACCAGCGAGTAGCATAGGCAGTAATGGGTCATCCCGACTGCTTAGAGAGGCCATCCTCGATGAAGAGAAACGGAACAGATCCACAATGGCAAGCACCGAAATACCACCCATGCCAACTATATCCAGATCAACCTTGCTTCAAGACTTGAAGAAAGGGTTTGTCTCTGGATCCAAGAAAATCAAAGGCGAAAAGAGCATTACTCGTAAAACAAGCCAACTGAAGATTAGTACCACTCCCAATACCACAAAACAAGAATTGGAACGAGTTTGTGAGCTGGATGGCTCTGGTAGTCGTCCAACTAAAAAAAGTAACTATACACTGTTTCAATGAAGTGTGGAAAAGACACTCATATGAGGACTTTAGACGAAATGTTTGTAGGAAAAGACATCAACATCTCTTCAGAGGGTTTCCTTTCCACTGAGCAATTGTTTTCCACTGCTGATGCTGCATCGCAGCCAACCGATTCTACTGTGCCTACTGCAAAAAAATCAACAGCACCTGCGCATCATCGCTTTGCAATGAAGCCCTTTCCAGCAAAATCCAATATGCGACCACCCAATTTAATACTGGATACAACTACCACAGCAACTGCTACCACCAGCATGAGCAATAGCCATGTGTCTGGGCTTTCTTGGTAGCGACATTATATAATTATACTTGCGGATTCAGCTAGTTGACATTGATTAATAAAGTGCATTAATGCTTCAATGTTTGTATATGCCATGAACCATAATAGTTTCCAATCAGGGAGATGGAGACCACGTACAAAGCCATGAAGGCGGATATTGAATGAGATTGAAGGAAATGTCTAGTAAATTCCATCAGTGTCAGTTTTTTTGGGATATGAATCACGACGGACCCTCTACTTCAATTGACCCTTTTCTTTACTATTTTTCATTTTCATATTAAACTATCAGCATGGTCAAGTGTACACATAAAGGTTGCGGAAAGGATTTTGATGAAGCAGAGAACAAGGATAATGGTACGCTACTCACATAATTGTCATGTGTGAAACAGAATACTGATATTACCTGTAGCTTGTCAATATCACGAAGGTGCTCCCGTCTTTCATGAAGGTAACGACGACAAGCCAATTTTCGCACGAATCAGCAGCATTGAATTGACCTTTATCTAGGTTTAAAGGGCTGGTCTTGTTGTAAGAAGCGTGTATCAGATTTTGATGAATTCCTTGCTCTTCCTGGTTGTACTTTTGGCCGCCATTCCACTGAGCCTGTTGCTGCTCCTGCTGCAGTAGGCACTTCAGAGGCTGCAAAGAACCCTGATGTTCCCGTTACATCTCAAGCAACTCATGTTACTGAAGATGGCGTGGAAGTGTACGGTAAGAAGCCTGAAGCACCTGCCGCACCTGCTGCTGTTGCTGTCGAGCCCAAGAAGGAAGAGGAGGAGAAGAAGCCTGAAGTTGAAGAAGAAGATGATGAATCTGTACCTGTGCCTGAGGGTACCACATGTAAGAGACGTGGCTGTGGGCGTGTATGGAAAGATCAAGCTACTTCTCGCGGCTCTGGTGCTGAAGCTACATGTCACCATCATCCTGGCTCTCCCATTTTCCATGAAGGTTCTAAAGGCTGGAGCTGTTGTCCTCGCAAGGTATTGGATTTTGATGAATTCTTAAAGATTGAGGGATGCAAGGAAGGAAAGCATTTGTTTGTGGGTGCCAACAGCCAAGTAAGTTGCTATAATGAAATGCATATCACAGGAGACTAAATGTGCGATTCAGACCGAGGAAATGATCGATTGTCGTACTGATTGGTATCAAACTCAAACCAATGTTATTTTGAGTATTTTTGCAAAGAACAAGGATGACACAAAGGTGGATTTCACCGAGGACTCCATCAATGTTGACATCAAGATGAAGGGTAACAAGCGTTACAAGAAGACATTCCCTCTCTTTGCTGTAAGTAGATGAGATTAACCTAGACAGCTGCATCCTATTTACCTCATTAAAATGAACAGACCATCGATGTACCTACCTCCAAATTCACTGTGCTCTCAACAAAAATTGAGATCAACTTGAAAAAAACCAGTGGCATCTCTTGGGCATCTCTTGAACCCACCGATCAAGTCAAGTCTTGGACCACATTTGGCGTCAGCGGTGGCGGTGGTACTGTAGGTGGTACCGAAATGTATTATAATGCTGATTCACCTTTACATCATGTCAAGAAATAAAATTATCGATTCCTATTATTTTTCCACTAGAGCATAATACCTATCATACTATACTTTCGGATCTGCCTAAAATCATAGTCTCTATTTCACCGTCCCAGGGCTTAAAACCGATTTTTACTATAGCTTAAAAAAAGCTACGAGTTGTATAGTAGTGTACCCAGCTTATTTTCGAGAATTGCCTAAGCCATTATAATTAATAGCACTTTTTTTGATCCCGTACCTTATTATTCTTACATTGCGCTATTACCATGGAAGATCGCAACTGTCCTTAAAACTTCACTTTAGCAGCCCAAATTGGGAACCAGAACTAGAAGCCTTTGCCTTGCGTCCGCTTCATATACGCAACAGTGATTGTATTAAAGCATGTAAGAGGAATCCCTTGGGTGGTTTACTGTTCATAATGTCTTCGCCGCTTTCCTCGAGCGAGAATTCAGAGAACGGTAACAATCGAGACAACAATAAAAGTACTCGGCCATGTAAATATTTCACTCGACATTGCTACAAATGACTCCTTCAAAGACGAAAATGAAGGTGATGCCGTTGACATTAAGGCCAATAACAATGGTACTGCCAATGCAGTTGAAGCTACTACAGTAGCTATTAGTGGCCACGCCGAACAAGAGGCTACAGGTGATGTTGCCTTACCTCCAACTGCGAAATACAGCTAAATTTGGATATATTTGAGACCTGATTTCTAGCGCTAGAAGCTGTTTTAGGCCTTCAAAATAGCACCAAACAGTTTCTTTTATCTAGCACTAACTTACTGATACCTTCGCTCAACTTTTTGAGGACAAAAAAAATATCATCAAAAATCCATCAAAAAGCATGAGGTATCCCTCATACTTTTTATCGAAAATCAAACGATCGCGTTTTTGAACGCAAAAATGAAGACTTGTACTAAGGTATATATTGAATCAAATTGTTTCTCTTGATCCAAAGCAGCCCCTAAAACTTTATTTGTGAGACCTTTATATGTACAAGTTTGACGTTTTGGCCAAAATCCACATTTACTGTTTTCAAAAATTGCTCAATAAGCTTATTCAAAACATCTGTTTTTATTTGCGTCATTAGATGCGCCTTGAAAAGTACTCTAGGGAATCTTAAGAGAGGTTTGGATTAGCATTACACCTTATACAGTCAGATCCTGCAAAATAGATTAAGCAGGTCGATTTGTGATCAGAATTAACGAATGGAGAAAAAAATGCGCATCGGAGTTTAAACAATTTTGGCAGCAAACAACAGTTTCATGAATACAATTGATGCTTTTATAAGCTATTAAACATTGTTTTAAATATATAATATCACAAATAATTGCACCCGCCGTTTGTTTATTGCCATGCTATAATAACCTACGCAGAGAAAGTAATAAAGACCTTTAAACAAAAGCTATTAAACAGGGTATTGCGAATCAAAATGTATTATTACATGAAAGAGTCATTCGAAGATTTAGACATTGCTAATTTCGTGGTATAAACTAAAGGCTTGCGGTAGTGCGAGCCACCTCCAAGTAGGTTGGTTTCCACCGAAGCAAAGCTTAGGTCAGGAAACCATCTGAGGTGGGGAAAGGTCCGTATTACATAAGAGTAGGAAATTGGAAGCATTGTGGTTGCATTGACATTCATTAGCAGTGACCTTGATGTGACAGTCTTTCGTTGTTGTTCTACAAGTGTATTAAGGGAAGCCCTTCAAAAAAAAACTTCTTTTTCATCCAGACAAGTACCATTTTGTATTCATAAGACATTATAGAAAATGGCTAAAAGAAAGGTTAGATTTAACAAGCAAGGATATAGCTTGGACAAGATACTCATACTGTAACATTTAGAGAAAGAACAGAACCCACATCCAGCCCTCCGAAGAGGAAATGAACAAGATCCCCAAGAGTTTTGTAATGCGCTCAGGTATTGTAGGCACATCTGTCACAGCCCTTGTTCGTGATGTGCGTCGAGTCTTGGAGCCCAACACAGCTAGTCATCTTAGAGTAAATACCATATTATACCGATGTCGTGCGATCTTTTCAATGCTGACATGCTCTTTTTAGGAACGTAGATCAAATCGACTCAAGGATTTTGTCATGGTGGCAGGTCAATTGGGTGTAACACATTTCTTGATCTTCAGTCGCACTGAAAAGAATGTCAATCTTCGTATTGCTCGTGTGCCTCGAGGTCCTACATTGACGTTTCGTGTGGCAGAATACGCCTTGGCTAAAGACTGTTTAGCACTGCAAAAGAACCCCAAGACATCCGACGTCGAATACCACAAGAGTCCTTTGCTGGTACTCAACAACTTTCAGCAACCTGGCAAAGAGTTCAAGGTCATGACAGTTATGTTACAAAATATGTTTCCCTCAGTGGATGTGCAAACAATGCAGCTCTCAGAGGCAAGGCGTGTACTGCTGTTCAATTACAACGAAGACACAGGCATGATTGACATGAGACACTACAGCATTGGCGTCAAAGCGACTGGTGTATCCAAATCCATCAAACGAGTGATCAACACCAACTTACCTAATCTTGGTGATTATGAGGACATTTCAGACTATGTGTTGAAGGAGGCCATCATTTCAGAAAGTGATGTGGAGGATGGACCCGAATCCACAGTAACCTTACCACAAGACTACCCTGGACGCAATAACCGTAGAAATGAACAAAGAGCTGTTCGTCTCCACGAACTTGGCCCTCGTTTGACATTGGAGCTCACCAAGGTTGAAAATGGCATGTGTGGCGGTGAAGTGCTCTATCACAGATACATTACAAAAACTCAAAAGGAAGTCAAAGAGAGTGAACGCAAGAGACAACGTACACTGGAAGAGAAGGCTGCCCGTAGAGAGCAACAAGAGCAAAACGTTGAAAAGAAGAAGGCTGAAAAGGACGCTAAAAAGCAAGGCAAAGCACAGGAAGCCGAAGAGGAGGAAGAAGACGAGCAACTCAATTTCGAAGGCGAGGAAGAAGAAGAAGGTGATGATAATGATGATGAAGAGGATAATATGCAACTGAATGAAGAGGATTCTCAAGAGGAGGATGACGATGACGAGTAGATAAACACTTTTTATTTATAAATAAAGAAATAATTTTTGCATTTGATTAATTTAATAGGATCAAACTTCTCAGAATGTATGATAGATCCAACGCTTTGGGTGCTTTCATCACTTGATTTGTTTGTTGTCGTGTCTTTTCAATCTATTTCTCTCTTTCTCTTTCCCCTTTCTCTTTTCTTTCTTTTTTATTTTTACATCACTATAAAATGTCAGTGTCAGAAACCTTTCATGGCTACATTGAAACCACTCAGGATTCGCTCTTGGTGTTTGAAGCCTGCAGACGAAACATTCTGCCCAAGGTATCTAGGCGCTTGCAGGAGAGAGAGCGAAAGATGGTTCGTTCAGGTTCCGTGTTTGTATTCGATGAAAAAAGTTCCGGTAAGCTCAGTCTATAAATGTTGGACACAGGTAAGATAACCATTATGCCATTGGCAGGCATTAAGCGATGGACGGACGGCTTGGTGTGGAGCCCTTCTCGCATCTTGGGCAACTTTCTGATATATCGTGAATTGGACAAGAAGCCATCAGCATCGCAAAAGCAGCAGATAAGAAAGAAATCCACAAGCAGCACGGGTATACTGAGCGAGACGGCCGTCGCTGCATCGTCAAAGATACGTCAAACAACGGCTGATAGCAATCATCATTATCGCACAAATCGGCAGTTGGTAGGCAGTCTTTCAGAAGCATACAATTTTAAAGAGCACGGCTTGATTAAGAAGACAATGTCGCTAGTTGTCAATGGCGCTCCACTTCATCTCGTCTCATATTACCATCCCAACGATGTGTTGGAGCATCAGCTTCGTACTCCTTCGGTGGTTCCCGAATTGGCCAATTTAGAGATCTCTCCTGAGCTGTTGTCGAAACAAAACTTTAGAATACCACCCATGATTGAGCCTGATACAACACCATCGTCCAACGTGCCTACGCCAACCCAGTCGACTCCCAATACCCCCATACCCAATTATCCCTCAGCAGCCTCTATTTCGACTCCATTAAAGAACACTAGCATTCATTCTCTGCTGCCAAACTACTACCTTCCCTCTCGACAGCCTGCAGAGTATCATTACAGCGTCAACATGCCTGCTACTCCTCCTATAAGCAGCACTACATCCAACAACGATTCACAGCAGCATCCATTGGAGCAGCAATCCTTCTTCATACAATAACCTATCACATGTGTTTTCAGAAATTATATAGTCTTATCGGGTCACGTACGTGAATACAAATAAAAAAGACACCTTGGTTTGGACCAAGTGCATCTCTTGATGAGTGGGGAGATGCCAGAATATGCCATCTCAGTGCGGGCGCTTCTCACGCGTACATGCATCCCACATGTCTTTGATGCCGTGTGCCTAAAGTGGATCAATTGCTAAGAAACGATAGGAGACTCTTCATACCGTCGATCCTCTTGTTGAGCCCTGGCTGTCTAAATCTACACTCTTGATGTATTGTAGCACCATTGGTTCTTTTCGACCAAGCACAACCATTCAACATCCTGGGAAAATTCCAGGAACTTCGATGTGACTACTGCGATCCCATAGATGTTTGAAGAGCAAGAGGTTCATTTGATCCACTATAAACTGGGGGTCAACCATCTCAGTTTATTCTTTTTATTTCTTTCTTTCTTCTTTCACCTCATCAACTATAAAGAAAAATGGTAAGTGCATGCTTTTGATGGAGGGAAGAAGAACAAACAGAGATCAATGGCTAATGCATCTAAAATGTATAGTCTGCTGCCAACAAGCTTAAGAGCATCGTCCCCCTCCTTGACCGTGTCTTGGTTCAACGTATCAAGCCTCAACAAGTAAGTTACATGTGGGGTAGTGTGTGTGTGTGTGTGTGTGTGTGTGTGTGTGCGTGTGCGAAAGTGTATCTAACGCTCATCATCTAGAAAACTGCCTCTGGTATCTTCATTCCCGAGAAGGCTCAAGAAGCTTTGAACGAAGGTGTCATTGTTGCTGTTGGTAAGGGTGCCCTCAACAAGGAAGGTAAGCACATCCCTCTTCAAGTCAATGCTGGTGATAAGGTCCTTCTTCCTCCCTATGGTGGTAGCCCTGTCAAGGTTGCCGGTGAGGTATGTTATGCGTCTTTTTTATATAAAAGTGACATGGAGCCATTGACATGAGTTCTATAGGAATACCTCTTGTTCCGC
The DNA here is from genome assembly GCA_000950595.1 of Mucor ambiguus. Lineage (NCBI taxonomy): Eukaryota > Fungi > Mucoromycota > Mucoromycetes > Mucorales > Mucoraceae > Mucor > Mucor ambiguus. The sequence continues at coordinate 111,552 of DF836341.1, read as the reverse complement.
GATTCCGAAATCCTCGCCAAGGTTGTCGAGTAAAAAGCAACGATTCACCTTTTAGACACTCGAAAAAAAAATACTTGTAAACTCTAACAAATTGTAATAATAAAAAGAACTTCATTTATATATAAATAAAATGTCAATCGACAAGCTACCACAATGGCATTCATGGGCTGATTTTCTTTTAGCCAAGAAACCATTCCAAATGCCCATTGCCTTATACTGGTTACTCATGCTCTCGTTTAAATAAGCCTAATATCATTTTTTTATTATCTTAACTGAAGAGAGATAGACACTACTGTTAGGAGCGGTGCCGTAATGAATGAAGCTATTCAAAATGGCACTGCCGTTCTCAATAAGCTTCCTCCCGAAAGAAAACTGACAGCACAGTTAATCACTTTGGCATAGGATTGAGGTTAAGCAGCGCCAGAAAGAGAGGAACGAGCCATTGCCATAATATATTGTTGCACTAACACTCCTTGCCTTCATACACAGAAAGGCTTTTGCGCCAAAGTTTCAGCAAGTGTATATGCTTGCAAGCAAGGGCATTCCAAGCGAAATTGACACATGTGCAGGAAGTCATACCTTGATCACTGACATGAATTTAGTTGCGAAAAAGTTGGCAGTGAAGATGTCAGTGCTTTCGCCCTCAGTGATCATTTAATCTTTCACAAGGATGTTGATTTCTTCTGTTCAATTTCATGCTGACATCTAGCCGTTGTATGTGGAGGCCTGAGCTTACTAGCTACCAGTAAGGATCTCGTAAAATGTATGTAGGGCAAAAAGTGCAGAATATGCTTGTGTGCTAATGGTCTATAAACACTACCCACACTTGAGAGAGGCAAATTTTTTGGAATCCCTCCTAATGTTTACAATCCCTGTTTTTTTCTTTTCTATTATATAATATGGTGGTAGCTATTGGATTTGAAGGTTCGGCCAACAAGCTTGGTGTTGGCATCATTCGACATGAAGGCGACCAAGTCGACATCTTGGCCAACGTTCGAGATACATACATTACACCACCAGGACAAGGATTCTTGCCTCGCGACACAGCACAGCATCATCGCGATTGTATTTTACGAGTGACAAAGGAAGCATTGAAAGAAGCCAACCTCAAACCTAAAGACATTGATGTGATTTGTTATACCAAGGGACCGGGCATGGGAGCACCCTTAGTGAGTGTGGCACTCGTTGCTCGCACACTCTCCTTGCTGTGGAACAAGCCTATTGTAGGTGTCAATCACTGCGTTGGTCATATCGAGATGGGAAGAGAGGTCACCAAAGCAGATAATCCAGTCGTGCTTTATGTGAGTGGAGGCAACACACAGGTCATTGCTTATTCGCAACAACGCTATCGTATCTTTGGAGAGACATTGGATATCGCTATTGGCAACTGCCTTGATCGATTCGCCCGTATACTCAACCTATCAAACGCACCAAGCCCTGGATACAACATTGAACAATACGCAAAGAGAGGAAAGAAGTTCATTCAGCTGCCTTACGCTGTCAAGGGCATGGATGTGTCATTTTCTGGCATCTTATCACACATTGAAAAGATGGCAAAATCAGAGTTACCAAAGGGAGAAGTGACACCAGAGGACTTGTGCTTTTCGCTTCAGGAGACACTATTCGCCATGCTGGTAGAAATCACAGAAAGAGCCATGGCACACGTTGAATCAGACCAGGTGCTGTTGGTCGGTGGTGTTGGATGCAATATTCGACTGCAGGAGATGATGGGCGAAATGGCAGCACAGAGAAACGGTACTGTGTGCGCAACAGACGACAGATTTTGTATTGATAACGGCATTATGATTGCGCACGCTGGTCTGCTGGCTTATAGAACGGGCTTTACCACGCCTTTGGAGGAAAGTACCATTACACAACGCTTCAGGACAGATGAAGTTCACATTGCTTGGAGGGACTGATTTGCTGGCATAAATTACAACAGCAATAAAAAAATTTTAAAGCTCCCTTTTGCTCTTTTCTTTCTTTCTTTTCACGCTTTTGAAATGACAGATATAGTATTCGAGACAGAGGGCAGATTTCTGTCACTACGAGGATCATTCATTAATACTATCGGATTGCGACTAGACCAGTCTATTGCAGAACATTATATCCAGAACAGATTAGCAAGAGATGGCGCAGACAAAGGACACCACATCACAGTCATCAATCACTTGGAGATAGCTGAAAAGGCGCCCAAAACCTTGCAGGATGAGAATGGCAACGAACAGCTTCCTGCTTCAAACAAGCAGAAGACTAGACTATTCAAGCAGGGACAGCAGATATTACTATCTACCATTCTAGATCAGTTTGGCGATGCATCGGGATGGGAGAAGCCAATTGATCTTGGATTGGGATCCACCGAATCAGCCAATGCCAAAACTTATTATAAAGTGATCTACTGGCCCCACGGACAGACAATACGTCAATATGTAGGTCTAGGGACGAGCAACTTTCATGTTACGGTTGGATTTGCGCCTCGAGATGTGCATCAATACAAAGGCCCTGGCACACTAGTGTGTCTTCAACCGCATCAGTATTGCTCCGTGGAACTGTATTCGCGATTGATCGAATATGTGCCATTTTATGTGACGGATAAGCAGTTTATAAAGGCTCTTTATCAGACAGGCTGGAGAAACGGCTACTATGTTCTAGTAGCCCGCCTCACAAGAGTGTTGTTGCAGTGTGAGTTCAGATGATACGATGCATGATAGTGGAGAAATGCCAACATTTTACACTAGCAATCCTACGTTTCCTGTACTACAAGTTAGTCGGCAAAAAGACCATCAGTCTCTTGGTTACTACGGCTGCTCCTCCTGTGTGATGGTAATACAACATGACGGCCAAACTATTGTTATGCTGATGGGTGCACAAACAATATGCATTTGCCTTGTTTCCTGGGACCCTCACCCCCTTCCATTTTCATACAACACAACAATAACAACAATAAAAGGGATAGAAAGAAAGCGTCGTTTTTTTTATTTTGGAGTAGGACATGAGAAGCAATTATTCAGTTTTTTTTGTTGGTTCTTGGATAGTGGCAGCTGGGTTAGCAGCACCAGGCTTGGGAATAGAGGCAGACTTGGACTTGATAAAGGTCTTTGCCTGTGCGGTAAGTTCCCTGGCCTTGGTAGCAGCAACACCGCCGTATTGCTCAGCCAAGATGCGTGCGTTCTTGGATTGACGAGCAACATGGGCATCAACGATATCTTGATTTTGGAGGTAAAGACGAGGCATACTGAATGCAGACACTAAGAAGAAACCAAACAAGTACTTTGTTGAGACGTATTTTGCGAGAGTCCAGACCAAGTAGGAGGCAACCAAGGAGATGGCAGAGCGCCAGGTATCTTCAATCAATACTAACTTTGTGATTTGTTGTGTAATAACTTCAACGACATCAATGGTTAATTGTGCTGTACGCAAGACGCGATCACGGGGAATATAAGATCCTTTGTTGTTGAGACGTTCACTGTAAATATGCCTTTTTAGCATCACGCTTGCTTCACAAGCATCTTGGATATAGCTTACCTGTGAGGGTTGGAGATGTTGTCGCTCGACTTTCCGCCAATGAATCGTTGACCTTGCTTGTGTGTAAGAACAAATACCAAATTCAATCCAGTAACAAGGGTGAATACACCGGCAATGATTTGCAAGAGAGAGTAGTATTGTGTCAAGGTCAAGATACTGAGAGATGAGACAAGGAAGATGGCACTCTTCTTGGGATATTCCCAGTAGATGAGAGACTCCACCTTGGTCTTTAAATAAGCAGGAGCATCTAATGGCAATAACATCAATACCCATGCAGAGAAAACTACAGCTTCGTATACTATACCATCCTCGAACTTAATGTCAGGCGACTTGTAAGAAAATGATTTACCAGAAGAGACTTTGTTAGTAGTGTTGGTATTGATGACTGGCTTTACAGAGGGAGGAGGGGTATCAAAGGCGGTATCCTTGCTGGCAGCGGGAAGAGTAGCTCCGTTGGCAGGTGCTAATCACATCGTCATTATCAGCCAACTTGCAACAAACTTATACCAATAAGAGACTTACGTGCTGTGGCAGATGGAACAGGAGACTCATCCAGCTTGGGTTGTTGTTGGAGATGTTGCTGTGTGGTATCAATAGAAGGAGGTTGAGCGAAATCAGCCATTTTGTTTTGTTTTTTTTTTTAGGTTATAAGAATAAAGGAAGAGAGAAAGAGAGAAAGAGATAGACAAGGTTTTCTATTACGTGTTTATTTATACACTACACTATGAGTTGTTGATGTTGTGCAGCATGATAAAACGGTTTCATCATGATGAAAGACTATCAAAGTGACACAAAATATTTAGATCATTTGATATCCTTCTTCTTTTGCTGTTGTTTTTTGCTTGGTTTCTTGTCGGCGGTGTTCATCTCAATGTCTTTATCTTCCTCAGCTTCTTCATCTTTGAAGGCGAGTTGTATGGCGTTTGTGAATTTAGGCAGCAAAGGAATTTGCTTCATTGGTATCGACATCAAATCAAAACTAAAGCAGACGTTGGATTGCTCTTCAGACAGAATGGGCAGCTTGGGATAGCGTTGACTGAAATGATTCAATAGTGTAAATTTGGCATTCATTCTATTATGACACATAAATCAAGTTAGCCTCCAATTTCATATGATTTTCCTGAATAAACTTGCCTCTTGCCAACTTCAATAGCTTCTCCTGTTGTACTGTGGCGCTTGGCCTTGGCTTTCTCCAACTCGGCGTCTTCCAGTGTTGCTTCGTGTATCAACAATGTGGCACCTTTTCCTGATTCAACTAGCTTATCACAAGGACGAGTATCGCCAGAATAAACAAGCTTCCAGCCAGATTTGTGTTGAATCGATAGACCATACGCCCATCTGCAATGTACAACTTCCACTGGCTCAATCACGGTAAGATCAAGTGCCTTTTTCAACTCATTCAGATTGGCGAGATCTTGGCCCTTGGTCACTTTGTCCTTAAGGATGTTTTCATTTCGAACGAACTTGAGTCGGCTTCTTCTGGATCCCATGTATTCAATGTCGTTGTATTCACTCAACCAATGTTTATACACAAAGGGCCCCACCACTGTCAAGACGGCAGATTTATCAGAAGCCTAGTCAAGTCAATTAGCTAGTGTAAAGAGGCATGACATCAGTCGAGAGATTTTACCTTGTTCCATTTGTTAATTAATTGTACAACACCCAAATGGTGATCAGCGTGCAAATGGGAAATAAATATACATCGAATAGCTCTCATCTCTTCGTCTAATCGTTCAATGCCAAATCGTCGCATCATTTGACCATAAGTGCCTTCGCCTGCATCAAGCATGATGGATCCATAGCCGGGAATTTTGACCAATGTAGCACTTACTATAAATCGCATGTTAGACATTACATGATCGACCGCTTTTTTCTCTTTCATATACCATTTCTATACTTTGCAGGGATCGAACTGCCTGTGCCAAGCGTGATGATTTGCACATCATCGCCGGGAAATCTCTTGCTGCAGTCCACTTGAGATGCTTCTAGTCTAGCTAACCGAACAGCTTCGTGGTATTCCTTGTCTTCGTCTATTTTCTTAATTTCGGGAATCTCAAAATTGGTGTGATTGAATGCGGGTCTATCCAAATACTGTATGCCGCTTCTAGGCTCGAGACTATATTGAGCCATGCTTTCTAATCTATAGCTATTTTTAGGTAACCCCTCGACTGGACTACGATGAGTGGCGTGCGCTATAACCATTGACTTTGATACTTACTCTGATCCAAGGGTAAGGATGGCGTGTTGCTGTATTTTGGAATGGGAAAGATATTTTCATTCAACATGGATAGTTTCACTTGGCCAACAGCATGTGATGTGAACTGAACGCTTTGAGCACAAATCTCTGTAGATCCGAAAATATGCTATAAATAAAAAATATTAAAAACATGGTATCACACGACAATAGAGTCATTTACATCGGTGGTTGCGTCAAAAGATTGGAGCCATTTCTTGTACCTTGCATCTTGAAGCACATTCTTGCCGACATAGTGAATCATGACATTCACTTTGCGAGAACCTCCGGTTTGGTATTCTTTGAATTTGGGTGAATTTATAAGGTTATCAATGTATCTGATGCTAGGGCAATCAATCACCATAAACACATGACCAGGTATTTCTGGGTCACAGACCATATCCTGGGTAATCACTCGTCCATCCTCCAAGGTGACAGAAATGCCCTTTTGTAACTGGCCACAGACAGGTCCTAGCTTGAGACCGAGTGCAAGTGCAGCCTTTTTATTGAATTTACGTGGCACTGGCACACCTTGACCAATGTAACTGACAGCTGCTGGATAAGGTTTTGTTCTAGGCAACCCTCTCATCAAATGATCCCTTTGATTTGTCATGGCCTTTGCTGTTGCAAGATTCTCTGTTGCTGCGGTTGCTGAGGAGAGTGGATGCACTGTCTTGGTTGTTTTTGAAGGTGATGGTTGTCTAGGTGCACAATCCGCTTCAATGGTGTGCCCAGGTGCCTTTTCCCCTTTGCTAGTATTTGTAAACATGAGTGAAATCACTTTTTGCCTATATTCATCGGCTTCTACTTGAGACAGGATGCTGTTCTTGGTGAATTTAGTGCTTTCACTGGACGATGATTCATCGCTGCTGCTCTTGTCGCTACCACTGCTACTACCGCTGTATTGGTCATAATTTCGCTTTTTGGAATCAGTAGGAAGCACTACAACAGGTGTCATTGTCAAATTCTTGTCGCTATAAGGCTTGGATGTGTCGCTGAATTCATGGACATTGACTGTAGCATTTGTTCTAAATTTATAATTTATCATGTTAGAATCATATGCCTCTCTCTCTCTCTCTGATCTCGGATCCATCTTACCTATATACGAATTGTCTAGTAGCAGCTACAAAGTGAGATAAATTCTTTCCTCCATGAAGACCAATATTTCGCACACCAGCATCCGTAAGTGTAAGGAGCATACCTAAATTACACATGTACTCGATCAGATCACGATTTTACTTTTGCAAAGTGTGTATCATTACCAGTAAGACCACCAATGCAATCCCAATCCACCCTTGTTAAAAAGACGTTGCTCAGTTTTGCAAGTCTAACTTTCTCTTGCACACAGAGTCGTTGAGTTCCTTCTCGACAGTTGATCAGGTATCGCTGTGAATCGTAATGAAGTACCAAACTGGGTGGGCCTTCAGGTGAGTTTTGACCAACAATTTGAATGTATGCTTTCATTCCACGGTTGAGCTGCTTGTTCTGTTGATTCAAATAAGTTTGAAATGGTTTGCTGCTTTTTCTTATTATTACACGATGGATTTGTTGTAACAATAATAGCATATATACACACTTTTAGATGCAATGAATAAGGTGTATGGATGTGTTGGTTTCTTTTCCATGATTTAGAGAAGAAAAAAAAATTGGGACTGTTTAGGATTTATACACATACAATTCATCTGACAGCTGCGGTTGTTGGAAGGTGGAGTTTGCAGTAAACCAAAATGATCTGCTAAAGAAACTATGTATTTTTAAACGCTAGCTGCATTTTTTGGTAATTTTACTAGAAAATTTTCATTAAATAAAATGAAGAGGACTTAACATTTAACCATAATCATGACGGATTATACACTATTCATCCCATGAGTGCAATGTTGAATTGCGCTAGTACAACACTCCATAAGATTTTAAATTTTGTTGTAGCAATTTGTCGTTTTGCTCTCAAATATAAGGTACCTTAGATACAAACACTGCAACTTTTTGAAGGGCAATATTAGGGTAATATATGGGTAAACTAATACATGTTACCCCTAGTATTGCGCTGTGGGCAAACTATACGTATTGCCCGAGAGAGCAATATATACGACGACGGTGCTATTAAATTTAGGTATTGGCTGTAAAATGTAACTGAAAATGCGCCCAAACGTATGTATACAGCGTTCGAAATAATAATCCAACTCCAAAATTTCGAAAACATCAATAACTCTTTCTACAAAGCTCTTGATTATTTTATCGACTACTTGCGAAAAGGTTATTTGTATTTTACCACTAGGGCAATACAGGGTGATACGTCTTAAAGTTGCAGCTACATCACGTGACATTGTTAGCTTTTTTAAGAAAACAGATATGATACTCTGCGA
>DF836341.1:53522-86346 GCA_000950595.1 Mucor ambiguus | reverse complement strand
ACAATATAAGAATTGAATCTGCCAAAGAATTACACTTTTATTGGAAATGCATCCAGAGGATGCATTTATATACTTTTTATTATACTAGAGTCTACAGCATGATGATGAACTAAAATACAAGTAATCATATATTCTACCTAACCAGCGATCTGTAAATCATGCGTGGCATGATTTACCTTATGGACCTAAGAATAGCACCTTGTCCTTCCATGTGAGACTTGCCGGGACCTTTGATACAACATTCTGTTCTGCCCGAGTATAACATGTTGTTACATCTAAAATGATGATAGGGTCTTCTTTATGTCCCAAGTTACTATATCTGATGAATTACATCTCAACACTCTCATCATCAACCTAAAAGATTCTAACTATAGTTTGATTGCGATTGAATCCTTTCTTTCTCTCCTTTTTTCTTCTTTGCAACCTCTGTCAAATCCCTTACTTATTGGAAGACCTGCATAAATCATACTGACTAACATTTGATAGTAGAGTCTTTTAATAATCACTGGATACCAACAATGTTGCCCTTCGATGATGTATCTGTTATTAAGTGATGCTGGCGACTTGATTCTCACTTTTATGAAGAAGCAACAACATTTATTTGATTATAGTTGCGGTGTATAATCCTTGCTTCTTAATTTCTGGATAACAGCAGTATTCTTTGCTAAAGTTTACTCATTTCAGTTTCCTTGGTCTAACAAAGATTTCTTCGTATTGATCAAGTTGTACCATTCATACATCTACATCAAGTTCTCTTTCCGGTCAAATTAGCTTTTCAGAATTTCTCAAGCTTGGTAGTGCCACTGCCTTTGTGTAGTATATTTGTCGCTGGTAAGCCTTTACATGGTGCTGGCTTATACGGCAGTACTAACAAGGCGCATTTATAATGTTAACATGGCTCTGTCCCGCAAGGTAGAGCTGTAGTGGCAGTAAACAAAATACGGTTGGCCTTGAGGAAAGTGTTGAGATGACATTCTCAAACGTGGGTAAAGGAGTTTCTACCTTCCTTTACTACCGGCATAAATTGTCTAATCTGCTTGGAACTGTCAAGTCTTCCCTCTGAAAACCATTGTACAATATGAGGCGTCGATCTTTTAATGTAAATGAAATTTTGTAATGAATATTTCAAAAAAGCTAATGTCTGTGTTGCTAGGTACAAAAGAGTGAATGCGTAGACTACTCAAATCTTGTTTGATAGAGTACCAGGAATTTTGATATAAAATACATTGAAATACTTACCCACATGGTAAGTAGTAGTTGTTTGGAACATGTAGCCTAGGATTGGTACTTTCAATGTCTTTTTCATCGAGCATAGAGACGCAGATTAGCGTACTCATTTCAAAGACATGGCGCCAATTAATATTGGAGATACGGCTTCAAAAAGAACTTTTCTCATTATACCATAGCCGGTGAACTTGGCCATGGTTACATCATTATATGAATTCATATAAGTACGTATTAGGTTTGGTGCGGAAGACAGAAAGCAAATATACAATAGCGAGAAGGAGGGTAAGTGAGAAGTGTGCTACTTGAAATGTGTAGTAAACGAAGCATTTCTATTAAAACGTGTGTATAGAACTGATATTTTCAGCATCACCTAGCCTCAATACACAACAAAATTTATCTTGAAACTATTGCAAAGAAATCAATCTATTAATCCCTGAAAATGTAATAATTTTAAACGATCAATTATTAGTTCATTTAAATCATCAGTGTTCAATAAGTCGTGTATGTGTTATCATAATCTAGCCAAGGGAGGTAGAATTGTAGTAAATTAAACAAATTGACATTTGTATGTCTTGATGTAACCTGATCAAATATGCTATCACTTCGTTGACTGCAAAACAAACGATTACTCAACAAGAACTAGAAAAACTTCTATTTGTTAAGCTTCTCCTATGCGAGTCTATCAATACATAACATCGCACACACATACATGTGGAATTACACAGTTACATGATGCTCATGTGAAATGGGGTTTGATGTCCCCTCGTTGATCCCCTACCACTGAATTGCTCATTTTGAAAGACTGCAAACGTTGCGTTAAAAAGAGAGAGAGAGAGAGAGAGAGGCATAGATTCTTGAATATCATTGTACTTTCCAGTCCAAGAAAACTCCCTGCTCAACGAACAAAGACGATCGTCCGCTAAACACCAGAAAATTGTGATAGATTTGATGATCAGTGAATAATAAGGAGTGAAATTGGATTGTGATGTTTATCATCATATACTGAGGAGTAGATCTTAAAATTCACCAATGGAAGGAGGAGCAAGAAGGAGAGAGACAGAGAAGGATCTCGACCCAAAACCAATGTATCTTTGGATTGAATAAGGGGTAACTCAAAGCTAAAAACAGACAGACAAATGATGGAGCGTACATGAAAGGTATCATGCATCGAAAAAGCTTCGTATATCTTGCCTAGAAACCGGGGCCTAGACATTGCATTTTATTTTTGGCAAAGGTGCAATTGTATCAACAGATTGTCCAGAAACTATGTGAACGATGTCTAGTCTATCAGAGCACCATAGATGGAATGATTCATTGGGCCATAAAGCTTGCTGAAAACCTTGGGTTGATGCGATAATCTACATTGACCTTATACTTGATTTAGTTGTAGAATACAGGATGTAAATTAAGGTACAAGGAACAGAAAAAAAACGCTAAATATAAAAGGGCTACAAATTTGGTGCCCTTCTCACTTCTTTTCTCTTTTGTCCGTATACAATTACAATAAAGATGAAATCACAAAATATTCTCTTATTGCTTGCTATTTTGGCTGTGTTGGCTAGAGATGTTACATGCGCAAAGAATGGTAATGAAACTCAATAACGACATGTTTTAGTAGTAATGCTAAATGATAGAAAACGAACCAGATGAGAATGAGTCCGACGAAAACGAACCTGATGAAAACGAAGGAGGACATAAGCACCAAATGAACATGGCAACTGCTTCAGGTTCCACTAGTGCTTCAAGTTCTTCTGCTTGGGCCTCTGTAACCCCCTCAAGTGCCTCAGGTAGCTGGCCTGCTACTTCTGCTTCATTGCCTACTGTTTCTGCAGTCTCTGCATTGTCCTCTGTTGCCTCTGATATTTCTGCCGTTCAATCTTCTGTGGCAAGTGCTGCTTCTTCTTGGGTTGCCAGTGGTAAGAAAAAGAAAAGCGGATGTATCCATGGCATGAAAACTAATGATGTTTGATTTGTAGTCGGCAATGCTCCATCCGCCACCTACGCTGCGTCCTCCAAGGCACCTTTGCCATCTGTTTCTGCAGCCAGACCTTATGCTGGACCTAGCGTTATTAGTGGATCCAGTCATGTTGAAGTATCTGTTGGTATTGCAACTGTTGGTATTTTAGCCTTCTTGTTGACATTAGCTTAAATAAACAAGAGAGAGAGAGAGAGAGCTAAAAGAAAACACCATATTACTGCAAATCATACATAATAAAATCAACACTTACCCCATCTTTAATCTATTTTCGACTATATCAAAGCATCCTCTCCTTGTAAGTACGCATTGGAGAACAAGTTTTTATTGTTGACTACAATTAGGTGCAACAAAAATTGTGTCAGGAACACCATGTCGCTCTGAATACAGAGTAGATTTCGCCCCTGAGTTGCACACAAACACACATACAGCTGTGCCTTGATTTACTCGTTCCCCTACATGAGATACTTGGAGGCACGTCTTTTTAAAACATCTCTTGTTTACTCACTTTCTTTTTCATCTCTTTCTCTTTTCTCCTCTTTACTAATCACTCTTTACGATTTCCAACCTATATCAGTATGAAGTTTGTTTCCATGAGTTGCCTCGTTTTTGCAGCTGTTGTTAGTGCAGCTGCACAAATCACTGCCCCAACAAGAAATTACAATGTAACAAGCCCTGTGAGCAATGGTCCTTATGTGATCGGTCAAATCCTGCCATGTACCTACCGTCTCTTTTCTGATGTGGATAGCTCAGGTATGCTTTTGTTATTGTGTGCTCTATTTACAGTTGGATATTGATGGTTTTCTGATGTAAAAGCTCTCAACCTCCAAATTGACTTGGAAGCGACAACTGTTGGCACAAACACAACGACTATCCCGATCGCCATTACAGCGGATGTATCCAAGACGGATGCATTTGTGAAACGCGAGGGCAATTTAACTTATTTTGAACACTCAATCAACTTCAACATACCCACCACTGTCAAGCCTGGTAACTACAATGCCGTCTTTTTCGATAAATCGACAAACACAAAATTGCCAATTCCTATTGAGATTCGTCCTGCTGCAGTTCCTACTTCCACCGGTATCAAAACTCAAAGCACAGGAGCTCCTGGACATTCTCAATCACCTGGCTCTATTTTCGCTCAAGGCGCTGCTTCCTCGATTGCTCCGTTAACCACAAAGGCATTGGCTGCTCTAGTTGGTGTTGCGGGTGTTGCATTTTTACTATAACTTGAGGGCATAGAGTCCATATGATGAGTTCCATATACTAAAGACCATATCTTCTTTTACTGCTTAGCTAATAATTACAAGAATAATAAACAATATCATCTCTAATACAAAATAAAAGGAGGGAATCGTGCGGATATTATGCATTGAATGCAGTTTTTGCTCTAAACGTCATGTGAACGACACTCTTTACTTGATCGATATTTATATATGTGTATGCTTCCTTTACTACAAGGACGATGAGTCTTGTTTACTGTGATATGCAGTGGCTGTGTTGACAGTTTTTGTGCTATGTCTCTTGTCTGAAGGCGATACAATGTTGCCATTGTTGTGATGTTACCTCCTATGTATCATCTGATGGCCCTGAATAACAGTAAATAGTTGTATATGACCATGCTGAAAGAATTTCTACGGGGAGCGTCGCTATTATGCTTTGTCTACACCAGCATCTAGTTGACAGATAGCCTCTTTCTTGGACCGAGTGGAGTAAGCTCTCGATAGACAACCTCGTTAAATTTGATTTGTCTTAGTCTGTAAACGTGTTTTCCCTCAAACTCATTCCGAATATCATCCCAAGCACATGTATAGATACAGCAGTTGGCTTGACAAGAGAAAAATGAGTTCTGTATTCTGTAATGTCATCAAAGAGTATATTGAAACATGCTCTCAAGGTGCAACATCAGGTGTGCTGTTATTGGGCGCTCCAAGAAAGCCAAAGCATATAAAAAAGAATGCGACGCCTATTCTATTATTGCACTTCTTTTTCCATTTTACTCTCCTAAATACCCTTTCCATATAATAAAATGCAACGCTCTACAACAGAAGACCAGTTCAATGTCCAATGGGATGTTCTCTCCGACTCTCATCATGGCCAGTTGCTTGATCCATTGAGCGGGTTTGGTCATGACGAGCCTGCTATATTGCCATCGCAGAGTGTGAGTGTCTTGCCATCTTGGCATTTGATTGTCTAGAGCTGACACTTGCAATAGTATATATCAGAGTCATCGCAAATTGACATTGACATTTCAGATAAGCACCAGACATTCAGCAACGACACCAGCCAAAACGGAGACAGCATGAGCGAGAACAGCATACAGCATGAGCAAGCGTCGGCTAAGGAACAGCAACTATCACACGCTTTGGTAGAGAGCAAAATACAAGTGTCTGACCCTAGAAAAGAGGCAGAGCAACAGAGCACATTTATATCGTATCTTGTTCAGTCGAATGTAAGCAGAACATTGCTCAATTACTGCTTTGTTCATTTTCTCACACCCATATTCTGCAGAAGAAGCAAGTGCGTCGTCGATTCCAAGACTTTGTATGGCTACATAACGTACTCTACACACATTTCCCTGCCTGCTTTGTGCCTCCATTGCCAGATAAGCATCGTTTGGGTAAAAAAAATACATAGCGTCATTAGTACTATTCTTGTTTTAGGTAACACATGTTGCTCTATTATAGAATACGTAAAGGGGGATCGTTTTAGCACTGATTTCATCGAGAAGAGACGCATAAGCCTGGAGAGATTTGTGCAGCGTATTGCTAGACATCCAATTCTTGGTCATGCTGAATTCTTTGTCATGTTTCTTGAATCCTCCGAGTTTGTATGTTGTTCAGCTTATTGGATGATGGCCTATATATATATACTAAACCAAAACATAGAATGACGCCTCCGCCAGAGCGCTGAGAGAGGGACAGGAGACAGTGATGGACACCATTGGTGATTCATTACTGAATGCATTCTCAAAGATACGCAAGCCAGATCCACGATTCGTCGAGATGAAAGAGAGAAATGATCGCATGGAGGAGAATTTGGATCTGCTACAAAAGACATTGCTGAGAACAAACAAACGCACAGAGGATTTATGCCACGACTATGAGGAATTCACTTCCAGTGTGCGTGGATTAGCAGAGATTGAATCATCTTACAAAGCACCGTTGAGTCGCTTTGCAGAAGGATTGGAAAAGTATTCGTACAACTTAAAGACCATGACGATTGAAGACAGCAAATGGCAGATTGAAGTGAACGATTACATGGCTTATTTCCATGCTGTCAAGGACGTTCTTAAGCTGAGGGATCAAAAACAACTTGATTTTGAGGAATTATCAGACTATTTGCAGACGACGATTGAAGAAAGAGAAAAGACGATTCGAACAGGCGATAATGGGGGCGTCGCTGGATTTCTCACTGGCAAGTTGAACGAAGTACGAGGCGCCGACACGGATAAGATCAAGCGAGAGAAGGTGTTGAAGCTGGATGAACGAGTACGTGAACTACAGGATGCCATTGATCAAACGCATCAAGTGTCTACAGCTTTCTCGGACCAAGTGAAAAAGGAGGACGCATTCTTCAACCAAAACAAGACTGTAGAAATGTCTGATGTGCTCAAGACATACACAGACGCCAAAGTCAATTTTTACCAAGATGTAAGCGAGCCCATGTATTTAAATGAAGAATCACTTGTTCATGTTGTTTTTATAGAGCGTCAATATTTGGAGACAAGTAGTTCAATCGCTTGAAAACAATAGCGACCCTAGTGTATTATAATTGTACTATAAATACGAATGAAACTGGATACCTTTAACATAAATCATGCAAACTAAGCTGTATTCTTCAACGTGGATAAATGCACAGCAATTTGACCACCAATTCTAGCATTGTTCTTTACAAGTGCAATGTCTAGCATGTGTATTTCTGTGAGTTTCAATAGCATGGCAAATGTCAAGTCCAACTTACTGGCTGCCAGGGATTTGCCTTTGGTGAGTTCAGAAATACGCTTTAGCAAGAAGGGAGTCTCTTCTTTACCATAAACATTGTTTGCTCTTGCCTCTGCAATAGCAGTGTCAATCGCACGTTGAATAGATGCAGCATCAGCAGCAGATGCGCTGGGAATTGGAACGGCAAAGACCATACCACTGTTCATTTCCAATTCATGATTGGCATCTGTGAGAGTGTATCAATTAGACATTTGCATAAGTGTATTTCATAAAGCATCACGAGACATACAAATGGATTTAGCAGCGTCCAGTGGATCTTCCACATGATATGGGCTCTGCAAATACAATTGAGTGCTTTATCAAATGTGTGTCAGACCCTTTCTACGTACCTTAAATCCACTGTCAGGCGTGTAGAAGGCAGGAAACTTGTTGTCTTTGCCAATAGTAGTTACAGTGACACCTTGAGTCTCGAGCACTTCTAAGGTCTTTGGGATATCCAGGATGCTCTTTACGCCAGCACACACTACTGCTACGGGCGTTCTTCCGAGTTCAGTCAAATCTGCACTGATATCAAATGCTATCATACGTGTTAGACGCCTCTCTTTCACTAGAGGGCACAAACATAGGCTTACATTGCTCAGCTCCTCTGTGTACTCCTCCAATGCCTCCTGTAACAAAGACAGGAATACCAGCTGCTCTAGCCAGAATCATTGTACTAGCAACGGTGGTTGCGCCTGCTTTATTCTATGTTGAATGCCTCGATCAGCATCAAACGGTTGTGTATCTTTGGTTGCTATGTTACCTGAGATAGCACAACAGACAAATCTCGTCTAGATGTCTTTTGCGCCTTGGGTCCGATCTTGCCCAAATGCTCCAGCGTCTCATCAGTTAGACCTAGACACAGATCAGATTCATGTACATTGACTGGATAAAGACTGACTTACCAATATGCACCTTGCCATCCAAAAGAGCTATAGTGGCAGGGATTGCTCCCTGTTCACGGATGATGTTTTCTACTGCTTTAGCTGTTTCAACATTCTGGGGGTATGGCATGCCTATGACAAGTGTTAACATCAGGACTCTTAAAGCAGGCTGATACTGCATCTACCATGACTGATGATAGTTGACTCAAGAGCAACAACAGGTCCCTTTCTATCGATGGCTGCTTTGATCTCGGGAGTAATCACAAACTTTTTGGCGATTGGATACGCATGAAAGCTGCGTTTACTAATAGTGAATACGCGACTTGCGGTCAGCAACATGTGTATAAATGTGAGAAAGAAAAAAGGCGCAAATTTATTAAAATGATGCATTTTATTTATCCGTCGTTATCACCGAAAAAGTCGCTTAAGGTGTCAAAGAAACTGCCCTGATCATCTGGGCTACTGACACCAGCCTGTTCATCAGTCAACCATGGATCTCCCCACTCGTTTGTGTTTGGCTCTGAAGGTGGAGGTGGAGGCATGGATTCTCCTCCAAAACTGCCGCTCTCGCCAGCGCTGCTTCCTCCTCCCATGGCTGCTCCTGTGCCTACGCCAGCTGCTCCACCTGCTGCAGCACCAGCATCCTCCTCTTGATTTGCTCCACCTCCGCCCATGCCAAACATTGGAAAAGGCATGAATCCGCCACCACTGTGCCAACGGAATGTAAGTTACACTATTTGATCTTGCTACTACCATCTCTTGCGCTTACCCATGGCTCGAATGTCTCGAGAAATAATCAAAATCAATAGAGACAGCACAGGCCAATGTCACTGCTCTTTCATCCAATGTCATGCCCCGAGAATTACCGTCTACAGCGTCCATACGAAGCACATACTCGCCAGTGTCCGTGAAAATTTCTCTTGCAAAGCCTACAAAGTTACGACTGACATTACCTAGAGTGCCGCCATGTTCATCTTGCAAATTGAAATCCCAGCCCAAGAAGGGCGTGTCAATCGAGGCAAACTGATTTGTTCTACACAATAGAGAGTGAGCACTTTTACAGCAAGACGACGTATCTACAGCAATGGCTTACCCTACAAACAGGTCATATTTTCTGCGCACCAGATTCCATCGTTGCTGAACTTCGCCAACAAGCTCATCATCAGCAGTGTAGATAAAGATGCGGCTATTAACCAGAGAATAAGGACGAACAATCTTGAAAGTGACCTCGCCCTGAGTATTCAAGATGGTAGCGTTCATTTTGCGATGTGTTCTTAACAGCTGTCTGCTGATGGATTTGCCAAATCCTTCTTCTTCAGCAATGTAGCCAATATGGTTGCCTTGCGGATCCATAATCTTGTATCGATTGGCTTGTTCATAGCCCAAAAACACATTCATCATTTCCAATTCTCTGCCAACAACCAACGCAGATTGTGTTAATAAAGCTGCTCCTCGAGAATCAGGCTTGACAACTTGGTGCTCCTTGTCAATAGGCACTTCCACAAGCGTATCGATGGTAGTGTGTGCGTCTTGGGAGGGTGCTGGTTTCTCGTATAATAAAGCCTCTTCTGTTGCAATCTTGGGCGCTGCTTCTTCTACGGCATGTCGAATTGGCTTGTTACGGATAGGTTCTACATGATTCAAAACTCGACTACGCGGACCTAAGCATCATTGTTGGTATTTGCTGCAAGCATGCATGCGACATTTGTCATCATACCTGGCTGACGAGGTCTACGAAGCGATGAATAGGCGTATCTGGTAGGTCTAACAAGTGTGTTATGACGGAGCAAAGACGGCCTCTCTAATGCTCTTGTCAATATGAAAAGTCTAGTTTTGTACATTTGTGTGGAATAAAGCAGCAGCAGGGAATTAATGCGGGGCAGGGTTTAAATGCTTACAAACAGCGTGCGAGTAGGTGGCTTGTAAACTTGTGCTGCGATGAAATGGATAGCATGTTTGATTTTTTTCTCGAATACTCTTTCCATTCGCTTCTATTCACATACAAACATGGCAGAAGAACAGCTCATTAATAACGCCAGTCAGGAAGCTCATGATCAGCCAACTGAAGCCGGACCCAAAAAGCATAGAAGCCAATTTGCTATGGATTTCGAGAATTTGGACGAGGAGTTATCCAAAGTGCCACTCTTTATGACAGATTTGCCTGCAGAAGAAAATGACACTTTGGCTGCACTCCAATCACTGGTATTTGACGGCACACCTGAAGGTAAAATGCAGACACACAACTGGGAGCTTTTTGGAGAAGGATGGGCATCTAACAGGATGGTATTAGAGGTGGCACAAAACTTTAGAGAGCAAGGCAACGATTGTTTCCGTGCTGGCAAAGCAAAGTATCCTGACGCCATTGCCTTCTACACCAAGGCCATTGAAACAGAATGCAAAGACAACAGCATTATTGAAGCATGCCTGGCTAACCGAGCAGCTTGTAATTTGGAATTGAAGAACTACGGTCGTGTGTTGACAGATTGCAGTAAATGCTTAAAGATCAACCCCAAGAACATCAAAGCATGGTACAGATCAGCCAAGGCACTCTTTGCTCTCGACAAACTTGTAGAGACTATTGACTGTTGTGATCATGCGTTGCAAGTAGACGCTGACAACAAGCCCATCCAAGATATCCGTCAGCAGGCCTTGAAGCGCAAAACCGTAATTGACGAGAAGATTAGACAAAAGGAGGAGAGAGAGGAACGTGAGCGTAATAAGAAGCAAGTCTTGGAGAATGCTTTTAAGGTATATATACAATGCTCTATGACAGAACAAGTGCATTGACTGGTGACATTAGGAACGCAACATCAAGATTCAAGTCGAGGATAAAGAAGTGAGAGAAAAGGCCAACATTGAATACGATCACGAAACACAAACCATCAACTGGCCCGTGTTCTTCTTGTACCCCGAATACAAGGAAAGCGATTACATTCAGTCATTCAACGAAACAAACACATTCCAGGATCACTTAGAGCTCATGTTTGAACAGCCAGCACCTTGGGATGCCAATCACCAATACACATTAGACAATATGGAAATCTACTTTGAGGACACGCGTGGATTGAACCCTAAGCTCATCAAGGTTGGAAAGAAGTTGCCTCTTGGCAAAGTGTTGTCTCTCGACCAATACACCGTCAAGAATGGCGTGCCATCATTCATCATCCTATCTAAAAACTCGCCATTCAAGCAGGAATATATCGACAAGTTTAAGAAATAAATAAATTTTGTACCTGTATCCTTGTGATAATAACATTAGTAAAAATATCATTCAAATTGGTACGGGGCAGCAAAATTCAATGGTCGATTTGTTTATTTGGAATTCGTACAAAAGTAGCATCTACTTTCGATTTCGCAAGCTATTATTTCTCACCTCCTCACATCAGGCCCTAAAAGTACAATTGCGCTGCGGCATTGGTGATTAGGAACTCTCTTAGGGTGAACGTGGATGGATTATGGAGGATTGAAGCAAAGACTATAATTATTCAATCTTGGTTGACCCAATGTACATTGGTGATGTACTACTAGTTGAACGTCAGTCCAACCGAGCTGGCATTTTGCATGAATATTCGCGATCAAAGGAGCATTTTACAACAACAATATCCACCAGTATAATATAAGCAATATCTAGTAGTCAGCCTAAGGAACAGTACTTTTCAATGCATGGTTCCTTTCTAATTAGCGTTCAAAGCATCGACTGTCAGCACAATAAGCATGGCATTGCATTTACCAGCCAAAAATCAATTGAATCTCAGATCATCATTTTTGCCCAATATTAAAATGTTTGGTCATTTTTGCGACTTGCAAGACTTATTTTGTTAGAATTGATTATATGAATTGTGATGATCAGTCCATACTTCTTTAAGCTTTATTGTGTAGCCTTTTAAGACGTATACAGTGGTAATAATTATAATAAGTATTTCGAAAAACTTATTGAGCAATGCTGGAAAATATAAAATGACGTTTATAGTTAAAATCTCTAAAATTTGCATATGAAGGTCTCACAAAAGTAAATTTAGGGGCTGCTTTGGATCGAGGAAATCATATTGACAAAATGTATGCCATAGTAAAAACTTTCGTTTTCATGGTAAAAAACGCAATCGTTTAATTTTTGACAAAAACCATGAGGTACCCCTCATGGTTTGGAGTCGCTTTTCGATGATCTCAAAAAGTTGGGCAAAGGTGCCAGAAAGTAAGTGCAGGACGAGAGTAGTCGCTTGGTACTATTTTGAACGTCTAGAATGGCTTTTAACACAAGAAATTACAGCCCAAATGCGCTCAAATTATGCTGTGCTTTGCATTCTCATAGATAATAAGAGGCAGTACCAGTATGGTGTGTGCCCGTATATAAATCACTTTCGTTGATGCAGATGTGGAGCATCGCAGAGAACTTAGATCCACAGTTGAATGTCGCTTATGAACCATATTCTCATAATAGTGGGAAATAAAGAAATAAAATCTCAGTGTATCTTGTTTGTAGATACAGTATTAAGCGTCTAAATCAATTGTGAGTATCTAGCATCATATCAGAATCACCCCCTCGTTAATCAGGACTGTAACTCTCGTTATGCTCTTTCATGTTACTCATGTTCGTTTGGTCAAACAATGATGGCGAATTGTCGTCTTACTACAAGCGCAAGATCTGTAGTATATTCGGGCCCTATTCGCCGCTGATGCAACAGCAAATGTCCAAAAGATGACCATGAAGCGGTTCCTTTTATTTCAAATAATCAAGTTTTTTCGTATCAAGATATATACATTGAGGACATTTACAATTGGTTGTGATGAATTGACTCAAAACTCTCGGCAGAATCACTTGCTTTGTCTTGATCAAGATCTGACCAACTACAATCGGATTTATCAGCTGTTGGTGGTAACAAAGGTGATGGCGATGTTGATCGTTCAACAAAGAAGTCATCTGAAAATGGATTTGCATCTTCTTCATCATGAATTACACCTGTAATAGAGTTGCCTTTTGAGCGAAGCAACTCTCTGTTTCTCTGAAGCTCGGCTTCTTCCTTGATTAGTTGCTCAGTTTCTCTTTCCAAAAGGCTTTTGCGACTGGAAATGGAGTGTTCCATCTCAGAAAATTCATAATTAGGCAAAGGCTACATACATAAAGTTAATTAAACACCAATGAAAATGATAGTTTGACTAATTACCTCTTTGTTGATAGTATTAAGTTTGCGTTGTCGCAACTCACTTGATTGCAATGAATCTCGCTTTTGTTTCCAAATGCCCAATGGCTCGTTATCATCTCCCTCTTCATCATCCTCATCATCGAATAAAGGCACAGGCACATATTGACTCTTTTCATTGTGCATTCTCACATACTCCTCATATTCTCTTTGTTCTTTTCTGTCTTGATGCCATTCATACAAGGTATTGACAGCTTCATAGCCACCCCAGACAACAAAGACGCCCCCTACAATGATTGCTATAACTGCTACTGGATGCATTGTTATTGTATAATGTAGATAATAAGAAGTAGAGAAAGAACAAGAAAAGAGATGGGAAGAAGAAAGTTAATTTATACAAATAAAAAGCCACTGTTATATCATTTAGCCTTGCACTATTAGCAGTTTTACATCACATGAATGCATATCTATTAAAGCATTGTATTCCATCTTTTCAACACTGCAATGCATCGCGCCGCTCTAATGTCAAATGGATGTTGTTTCCATAAGGCACCACTGTGACTAGATCCCGGTGCACAAATGCCCTTCTTACACTTCCCCCCAGCTGCGAAGAACTCGTCTTTTTGGACTATATTGCAGTATGCTTATCATATCAAGGCATCTTGTTATTTCACAGCGGTGGTGAGTAGCATTCCATCTTTACTTTTCATGCGTCCTTCTCACTCTCATATAGCGGACCCAACCAATCACGAACTCTATTTACATCACTTCGCAATGTATTTCAAAAGTAATTGCTCAACATAATCCAACAAGAAATACACCATGTACTGAGATGTTATGATATAATTATAGAAGCAAAAATAAGGTGCCTATACCTAAAACAGTGAATGATATCCAATTACATCATGGAAAAACTCGACAAGACCTATTCTCATGGATGGAGAACTTATCAGATCAAGTAAACACAATGTGAATTTGACATGTTTGTTCATGCAAATAGTAACCATGGCAACTAAAATCAAATTGTGTGTCTCTTTTTGTTTATAACAGCATTTAGGAGGTTACATTAAAGCCGAAAATGAGTGAGTATTTGCTTTCCTGGAGTTAAGGTTCCAACCAATATTCACACTGGTATTGTTTAGATTCACACGTCAATCCATGCGCCAACACAAGTTTCTACATAAAGTTGTCTTGCAAGAGATGAAACGAAGATTGTACATACCAAATGTACTACCACCGTTAAAGACAGTGGCGAATGGATACGAGTACTATTCAACCACATCAGCATATGGCATGGTGTATTTGAGGAAAAAGCTAGGCGAAGGAAGAGATGCACCAGAGGTATTTATAGAGTATGAAACCCCTAAAAGCCAAGGATAGATTATTTATAGCGTTTACTAGCAAGTGTTACTGAACTCGGGATTTTTAAGATCCATGAACATGTCTGTGCGAAAAGTATTGTTATCGCCAGACCATTCGATATTTGCTTACAACACAGAGAGAGAAGGCATGGAATACGGCGAGTTGCATTTCAAAGACCTGAACAATCGACCGCATTGGGAGGCAAGTGAAAATTTGTGAATCGGGACAATTGATGTTTACCTTCAAGCCATATTTATAGAATGAGGTTTTGGATAATGTCTTTAATTTTGTATGGGCGAATGATCAAGTTGTCTACTACACTGTACCCAATGCTCAGTTGAGACCCTATCAGGTAAGAGATGGACATATCCAACGTATGGAGGATTAGCTGACGTATTTTACACAAGGTATATGCGCATGTTATTGGCACAGAGCAATCACAAGATGTGCTTGTTTATGAGGAGCTAGATGACACAGTGTTTGTTGATATTACTAGCTCAAAAGATGGCGTAAGCAACTGCTGAATACAGCCTGTGTGATGGATGTCTAACGATACAAAATAGAACTATGTTACCATCAATGCAAACTCGCTTTCATCATCCGAAGTCAGAGTGATAGATACAAGCCATGATTTCACACACAAGGCTGTGCCCAAGCTACAGCTCGTTAAGCCCCGCGTTCCTGGGGTAGAATACTATGTAGATCATCACGACGATACATTTTATATCTTGACAAATGCCGATGATGCCAAGAACTTTAAGTTGGTGCAAACACCAGACGATGCCATTGGAAAAGGCAGCTGGACAGATTTGATCACCATGAAATCCACAGAGAAAATAGAGGATGTTGATTTATTCCAAGTAAGCTAGACACACAGTATAAATTCATCACTACTGATTTGGTTGTGTAGAATAACGTGGTTATCTATGGTCGTAGAGACGGCTTGCCCATGATATTGTGCCATGATCTGGGCACAAAAGAGACGCATGAAGTGCAATTGCCCGAAGAGTTTTGTGTCTTGAATCCTGGTACGAATCTGGTATGTACCTTGTGTGTGTGTGAAACAGAGGTCAGCAAGAGCTGACATGGTACTCTCTATACAGGATTTCAATACAGATGTCTTTCGTTTTTCAGTAATTTCGCCATTCACGCATGAATCAACTTACCAATACGACATGTCTACTCGCAAGTTGCATCCCATCCGGGTACAGACCATTCGAAGTAGGTAAAAATGATAGCCGGGAGTGCTTGCGCTAACCTTGAATTGTGTAGAATTTGACAGATCAAAGTACACTTGTAGCCAAATCCATGTCAAATCACACGACAACAAGCAGATTCCTGTTACTCTGATACACAAGAAAGACATGGAACTCAATGGAAGGTACATGCTAGATCAAGGGTAGCTGTAGAAGAGAGGCTGATATCCATTTTTGTAGGAATCCTGTTCTGATGAGATCGTATGGTGCTTATGGTACATCCACAGACATTGAGTTTCGTGTAGAACAGTTTCCGCTTATTGAGCGTGGCTGGGTGATTGCATTGGCCCATGTGCGGTATGTCATTTGATGCCCTTTTACATGGGCTGAACAACAGACTAACTCTTCTTCCATGTAGTGGAGGTGGAGAATTGGGAAAAGATTGGTATGAAGATGGAAAGCTCGACAAAAAGACAAACAGCTTTAAGGATTTTATAGCAGTGGCAGAGCATCTTGTGGCGTCCAAAATCACTTCACCGGATCATCTTACCGCGATGGGCACAAGTGCTGGCGGCTTGCTTGTGGGTGCCATGCTCCATATGCGACCTGACCTTTTCAAAGCATTAGTGCTCAAAGTGCCATTTGTCGATCCGCTGTCATCCATGCTGAATCCTGAGCTCCCACTCACTCAGATTGAGTACCCCGAATGGGGAAACCCTACGGAGGATGCCAAGGCATACGACCTCATTGAGTCCTACTCGCCCTATGAAAACATTACCGCAGATCTCTTCAAATCTCGCTCTTCCCTACCATCACTGTTTGTCACAGGAGGCATGAAAGATCAGCGCGTAGCGTACTGGCAACCCTTGAAGTTTGTGGCTCGTCTCCGTCATTTTACACCACCAACATTCAATAGCACAACACTGCTGAAGATGGACCTGGATCGTGGGCATTTTGGCGGCGGAGGATCTGAGCAGGACTCTCGATTATCTGATGTAGCAGAGCAGATAACGTTCTTAATATCCCAAGTTCAAAAGTAATAAAAACAGTGTGCCTCATCCGATCGGAAATTTCTACATCTCATGCGTATTCGTCAGCTGTCGTGTAGTTGTCAGCCAAAGGACAAACAAACATTGAATCATCCTCTCGATCAAGCACCCGATGCTATGTAGCACGCCAGTTGACAACTGAAACCCAACATTTGCGATCACTCAGGTTTGTTGTATTTGGCAGTCAACAAACCTGAATCTGACAAGAGAGATATAAATATCCCTTTGTAATGTCTTCTTCTCCCTCTCTTCTTCCTCTTCCTCTTCTTACTTGATTAAATGCCTCATCAGATGCTCATCTCCAAAATTCCGCCCAGATGGAGAGCAGCCAGCGCCCTCTTTATTTGCTTTTTGACCATCTTATCTATGTATCATTACAAACAATCAGATGTGGACAATGCGACCTCTCGGAGACAAAAGTCAGTCTTGCCTGAAGATAGATATTCTGCAACATCGTTCAAGCCAGAACAGGATTCTGGAAACGGAGTTCACTTTCAATCGCAGTTGCCGAGAATACAGACTGACTTTGACGCTGAAACAGAGGAGGAAAGACAGACAAGAGAGAGCAGACGAGAGGCTGTCAAAGCCTCATTTATGCATGCATGGAATGGTTACAAAACATACGCCATGGGAGCAGATGAATTGCGGCCTCTGACAAACAAAACAAACAACCCTTTTGGCGGATTAGGTGCTACCATGATCGACAGCCTGAGCACCATGCTCATTATGGACCTGGATCAAGAATTTCTGCAAGTATTGCCCCTGGTGGGTCAACTCAATGTGCATGTTAACGAGTCTCTGAGTGTGTTTGAGACTACAATTCGCTATATCGGTGGCCTACTGAGCGCATACGAACTATCAAACCACGCAGAGCGAGACATCCTGTTGGGAAAAGCAGAAGAGCTGGCCATTGCATTGCTGCCCGCTTTTGACACACCATCCGGGATACCTTATTACAGATTCAACCCTATAACGTAAGTCTAAAGTAGGACAGGTAGTCAAGAGATTCTAAAGAAAGTAACATAGGCTTGGCTATGAGACTTATCGTACCTATTTAGCTGATGCAGCCACGATTCAGCTAGAGTTCTATACGTTATCACATCACACAAAGAATCCAATATACGCAGAAAAAGTAACGTCAATCTAAATTCAATTGATTCTAGCACATATTGACATCTATCAAAGGCTCAAGCCATCACTGATTTTTTAGAATCTTACAAGCGAAGTGACTACAAGCATGGAGTCATTCCTGCAGGGCTGTTTCCCAACGAAATCAACGTTCGCACGGGAGAGTTTTTGTTTTGTAAGTAATGCCCAACATGTTGAATGTTTCTAGTGCTAATGATAAACGTAGCTTCCATTGGATTTGGTGCAATGGGTGATAGTGCATACGAGGTTTGTGCTTAACGTTACTGTTGCTTGTGGGCTGTCAAATTAACGGCCATTCGATAATACAGTACTTTTTAAAGGAGCACATCTTTACAGATGGCCAAGTGCCTCAATTTTCACAAATGTGTAAGCAATACACAGCCAAATGCATATTATAACGCTAATGATTGGATTAGACACAAAGGCGATTGATTCAATGAAGGCCAAAATGCTGGTTCAGATACCAGGAACGAAAATGCTGCATCTTCCTACATATGACACCAAACAAGGCAAGGTGGAGAGTACCATGGATCATTTGGTAAATTTGCCTTGACAATACGTACACTGTCAAATTTGCTGATCTTCTTATAGACGTGCTTTGTACCAGGCATGTTGGCGATGGGGTCCAAACTATTGAACAGACCTGAAGACATGATCATTGCCAAGGGCATTCTAGACACTTGCATTTACATGTATCGCTCATCAAGCACCAACCTCTCGCCTGACGTCTGGACCATAGATAATGATGAGTTTATGCCTTACAGTAGATACACTTTTGGAAAGACAAATGAGCAAGTCAGCAAATTGGGCGCATGGTGGAACAAACTCAATGGACCCGCCATCACAGATCAAGTGGAAGTTCCCAATACTAGAAATCGTACACTGGATGCAGTAGCCAAGCTGCCTCTGGGTTGGGTTGTGTCCAATGATGCTCGTTATTTGCTACGTCCAGAGACGCTTGAAAGCCTGTTTGTACTTTACAGAATCACAGGTGATCCTAGATACCAGGAATATGGCTGGGAAATTTACCAAGGGATTGAAAACTACTGCAAAACTCCTAGCGCTTACGCTTCAGTCATAAATGTTCATGCTTACAAAAAGAAGCCGTTTCTAAACCAGATTGACAGCATGGAGACGTAAGTTGACCAGCAGATGCTGTATCCATCGCTTGACGGCTTACAATTCGATAGATTTTTGCTCGCAGAAACATTTAAATACCTGTATTTGTTGTTTAGCCCACCCAATGTGATTTCTCTCGATGAATACGTGCTGAACACAGAAGCTCATCCGTTAAAAAGACGCCCATTCAAGGCACAGTTCAATATTAGACATTAGATCCACCACATGGATGTGTACGTTTTTAAAAGTTTATTAATCATACAATTATACAAACATCCCTATTTCTTGCCAATAATCTTAAAGGTACCATTTGCCAAAGCTTCACCGAGATATTCAGTTGCATACCAACCATCAGCATCAAGCACTTCAGAAGTAGCTGCCTCATCATTGTAATAGCCGCCAAATACATTGTTGCCTCTAACCCAAATTTCGCCTCGAGGATTAGGGCTATCTTCAGCATGCAATGAGCGCTCAGGGACATCGACCAATTTGACTTCGTTACAAGGTAATGGAGCTCCCTTTGCTTCAGGGATAGCATTGTAGTCGTAAAACATAGAGGCTGTGATGGAGGAGGTCGTTTCTGTCGTATTGAATGCTTGCAAAACTTGAACGCTTAATACTGCTCTCAAGAATGTAGCCAAAGCTGGGTCGGAACTGTCATCTAACAGCAATGTCAGGAATCAATGAGGGGAACCAGAATGGAGCCACTTACCATTGTCAATGAAAATAAGTCTCAAATCTCCTCCAAATAAGGTCTTGCGAATATCTCTGAATACCAGCATATCGTACTTGCAATCTTCGACCAAACGACTCTCTTTGAGGTAGCCTTCCTTGATGCTGAAACCTCGATTGAACAAGAATGATTTACCATAGCGCGATTGAATCAATTGTTTGACTTGATGAAGGAATGCTGGTCCGCTGTTAATATGTGTTGTGTCAGTCCATGCATGGGGTATTCTTTGGCTGCCAAACATTACCTGGCAAAGATAGTAGGCTTGGCTTCAGCAATGCGTGCGAGAGATGTTGCTATATCAATGCTTTGCTCATTATCAATTTCCTCTCCAAATGCAATAGATCCTCCCAGCAAGCTGACAGCTGCCACCAATACATGTCCAAAAACATTATCTATACACGACGCCTTGATAAATACGCTACCCTCTGCTATCGAACTCTTTCTCGCTTACCGATGGGCAAATTCAGCATCAGTCTATCTTTGGGTGTCACTCTTTGTTGAGGAGGAACAACCAACAAGTAAGAAGCTACAAAAAAAAAAAAAATCAACACACAACCCAAAACGCCCATTATCATCTACATACAAACACTGGAGAGCAAGTTCTACTTTCCCAATGAAATCGTTATCATCAATAGAGTCAATACGTCAAGACCTGATTCACTTACCTTTTGTGTCAATACAACGCCATGCTTGGGGTCCTACACAGATTGAGTTGATTAGTACATGGCAAATGTCATTGAGTATGCTCAAACCTACATGTTGAGAGGAAAAGTAGATACTAGCGATATCGCTGGGCACTAATTGCATTGGTCAGATATCTGCACTATTCTTCTCTTGATTTTGTTCTGACTTACCAACTGTAACAGCTTCGTAATTAGCTGCCTTTCCTCTCGTTTCCAATTCCTCAAATGACACTAATTCAAGGCCACTGTCTTGGGCTTGTTGCTTGTCGTTAGCTGATGCTTGACCAATGACAACAACCTTCTTCAATGAAGTTCCCTTGGCAAGTGACAAGACTCGGCTCAGCAGCTCAGCGTCTGTCAGCAGTACCTTGAGTGCAGTCTTTTCAATGACGTGCGACAAATGTGTGGTAGATGCAGAAGCTGATACAGGCACTGTAACTAGTCCATTGCGGTGACATGCTTTAAATAAAGGTGAGCTGACTTGCGCTATGCTGTTGGCACCATTGAATATATCTTACCGATCTCGGTGAGGACGGTATCTAGCGTATATAAAGCATGAATATTTCTTGGTTAAAACTCGCATATTGAGTCAACTTACGGAGAGAGTTTCTAGCATAAATACCGACAAATGAGTTCTCATCTCCGGATTGAGGTACTAATTCTGCAATGCTTCTGAGGCCCTGATAAACAAAAGGAACTTTTTTACCGATATCATCTACATATAACATCAGCACTGGGTGTTGTATATGGGTCAATTTCATGCATACCATAGCTTGACTATCATAAATACAATGAAGATTTAGCAATACATTCTTCTAAAATAGGCACATTTCAGCTTACGTATTGAACGTTGGTGTCCTGAGCCAAAAACTCTACCGACTTGTTCTTCTCCAATCCCCCCAGCCTGTAAAACTCGGCCATAGTGCGAATGGATCGGTCAAATGTAGAGCAGAGCGGCGTGCCCATGGGATACATTCTGGAGCGATACACCGCACTTTCCTCTGGGTGTCGAAGTCGCGAAACATCAGATTGAGTGTTTAATAACAGTGGATGAATATCGGGTGCCTTTGAGTTTCGGACAGACAGCAAGGCAGCAGCTCCAACAATTGAAGTTAACAAAGCGTAACTCAAGGTGTCCAATTCGATAGCCATTTTTTCTATGTGATGAATTGATTATCTAAGAGAAAAGAAACGGACGAGAGGGCTGTTTTCATCTTTTATATTAGCAAGCGATTATGTCTCCGCCATTGTCATGTTGGAAATGGGTTCATCGTTTGTTGAATCTTGTACTGGTGCCTGAATAAGGCGCGTTCATTGTTTGGGCCTAATATACTCGCTGAAATGGGGGAGGTAGCTTGTGCCTCTTGAAAGCATAAGCTTGAATCTAATCAAAGAGCTACTTGTTTTTTGAATGAAATCTATAGGACGAGTGTCGTCTGAGAACTACTCGAAATGCTTTGACAGGCAGATGATCCAAGCCAGACTTGAAGAAGCTGAAAGCGACTGATCGTTTATTTATAGTAATTTATATATATATTAGTAATGTAGTCTATGCAATTGTAATGAAAGTAAGAGATAATATAAATGCTGTGATGAGCAATGTTGAGTGTAATGTTTGATCTAATGATACAGCTGTCGATTCTTCAGAATCTGTCTTGAGAAGAAAATTCTTAACCATGGATCCAATCCAAAAGTGCTGCGATTCTTCGGTATCCAAGAGTCCATTCTCATCTGCCACCACACCAATGCGCCAAGGAGGGTGCTTATGAGCATCATGCATGGTCTCTGTGTCATCGTCCACTTCATCATCGTCGTCTGCATCGTAAAAGCTGTCGTTGTCGTTGCTCTCGGAGGTATTTGTTTTGCCTTTGCCCACTGCATTGATGCGGCAGTTTTTGCAAGGTGGATGAGGTGGCGAATAGAATGGATTTGACAAGTCTTCTTTTGATATACCAGAAATCGAGGATATCCAATCTAACAGGCCTGCGGCATTGGTAAAGACTTCAATTACAGTATTTTGCGCTCCATTTACGTGGTTGTTCAATGCCACAGGACATGTCAGTTGATCTGATTTCGCGTCGCGAGCACCGAATATGCGAGTTAAATCACCCAAGACGAATGGCACATTCACCGTGCGATTGGTTGCTGGATTACGAACAGGATGGTAGACAATCAGAGGTCCACCCGAGTCCCCATGGCACGCCACACGGTCCTCCGTATCTGATCTGCTTTCAACGTAATCGGTGCTATTGGGGTCGAACTTTGTGATGTCCAAGGGCAGTAGCTGCAAGGTGTCTGCCAAATGTCCCTTCATATCCGAGTAACCAAATCCCACCAATTCAGCTTTACTTGGTAATGGCAGGGACATGGAAGGAGACCAAAATGGTACTCTCTTTATGCGGGCCGATTTTCGTAAAGGCGACTCGAGTTGAATGATGGCAGCATCGTATCTCACATTCAGTGTGCCTGAAACGTTGTAGAGTGGATGAATCGTCCAATCAACAATAGCCATTGCTTTCTGCTTGTCGCGATGAATGTCGTTATACAGGGCAAAGTAAGGGTTCTTATCTTTGGTCAATTGTGTTGGGTGAATAGGAGCATCCAAACAGTGCGCTGCAGTTAATATCAATGGCGGATCATACGAAATCAGTGTACCACCACACACATGTGGATTGCCAATCATGATGTAAAATGGATACTTGTTTTGATTTGTCACATCTTGGCCCCATTGAACCGCATGTATAATATGAAAGCAGCATGCAAGAATAAGGTGTAAAATGACAAAATTCATTGTTTGTGAAATAGATGTGTTTACAAAAAAGAAAGAAGAAGAATCATGTCGCTGTAGAATGATATGTGAAATTGCTGTCAAAAATAAATCAATAATTACATTCTCTGTTGTGGCATTTTATAAAAAAAAAAGAGAGGCCCCTTATATGTCTTTATTCGTATGTTTGTTGCTAATAGTTATAAGCTTGTTGTGGTTGTCCTGAATATCCAGGAGTTGTTTGAGGGGCAACATATTGCTGTTGTTGTTGTTGTTGTTGTTGTTGTTGTTGTTGTTGCTGATGTGGCTGTTGGAGTGGAGGTGAAGTATAATTGGCACCTGGGTATCCTTCAGGTGCGCCCGTGGTGGGAGCATAAGCACCATAGTTTTGCTGCTGAGGAGGAGCTTGTTGATTTGAAGTATAATTGACATCTTGAGAAGGTGCAGCAGAAGACACAGCAGCAGGGTAAGGTGGCGATGAGTAATCAGAGGTTTGTTGTGGTGGTTGCTGCTGTTGGTTATCATATGAAGGTTGGTATGGGCTCTGCTGAGCATTATAATCGTATTGGGGTTGCTGTTGCTGAGGAACTGCAGCATTGTTCACTTGAGGCGTAACTTCAGTATTGTAAGCATATGCTGGCTGTTGAGTGGGTGTTTGATGTTGTGGAGCAGCAACAGGAGCAGGACTCTGGGGCTGTTGTTGCTGCTGCGGCTGGTTGGGTGATGGCTGATAGCCGCCATAAGGTTGCGATGGGTAAGGCTGGTAAGCACCATAGCCACCATAAGGCTGTTGTTGTTGTTGCTGCTGCTGTTGTTGCTGTTGCTGAGAGTCATATGGGGGTTGACCACTAGGTGGGTATGCACCATAGCCTCCCACAGATGGAGATGAATATCTAGCAATGGAGTTGGACAGCATACCATCATACATTGTTCTCGCTTGCATGAATTTCTCGTTTAAAGCAACCAATTCATCTAATAATATTATTAATCTCACCACGCCTATGGCACCACTCGTTGCTTACCTTTCTTCAGACTGTATTTTTCAATTAATTTGACCAATTTGGGTCTAATAGACAAGGTACTGTTATACAGATTCTGAAGTTCTTCATTGTCCGAGAAGGAATCCTTGGCGCGAGGATCGTTGCTAGAGAGCATTTCCAACAAACGATCAATGTTGCGAGTTTCATTCATCACTTCATTCTCGACAGAGGCTTCTTTCAGCAAATCAGAAGGGGAAGGATCCACAATTTTCTCTACATAGTTGACAGGAAAGATACCCGTCTTTCCACGCAATTCACCTTTCCACCAGTCGCGGTATACACTCTCAATCACACGGATGATATCGCCCTTTTCAAACCCGAGTTCACCTTGCTCTGTGGGTTGGAAATCATACAAAGCTCTCACTCTGGAAATTTGAGGAGTAGCGTCTTCTTCTTTGGGCTACAGGTGGTGCATAAAGTTCAATATATATATAAAAATGTCATTTGACTCTTGTTACCTTGGTAGATGCAGTATTGGCGGTGGCAGCATGAGCAGTAGTAGACGCAGCAGGAGTTGCAGATGACTACAAAGAGAGAGATTACGTATGTTAATACAAGACACACAGCCCCTTTCCCTCCCTGTCCGTAATACTTGCTCTGTAAGAGGGGCGATTCTCTGATTCAGAAAGTGACAACGCTAAAGCGAGCTGGAACTCTTCCTCCTCCTTTTGTTTATCCAATTCGGACTAGTTCATGGATGCAAAAATAAGCGAAAAAAAACTCGTTCATAGAATCTCTCTATTACCTGAGTAAACTCCTTTTTAGGCTTTTGAGGTGATGGGAACTGAATACCTTCAGCACGTAATGAATGGTACACTTCATTCATCAGCCCAAGCGTAGAATCAGCTCTGAATTCAAAAGAGCACATTTGAATAAACTCTAGAATTCTCAATCTCACTTTGGCGTGGACGGTCTATGCAATATGATTAATCATGATGGCTCATCAAACGATGGAATCTTGTCAGCCTACTTTATCATGGACAAGCTTTGTCAATGTGTTGGTGAATGAGCGGGAAGAGATCTCACGGTGCACAGTAATGTCGCAGTTCTTGACTAAAGCTTCGGTCAACTAGGCACAGATACATGTTAACTACGATGAAAGGGTGCCTTTTACATACAAAACCAGATAATTACAGCAATGGCATAGAGTTGAACATTTGGATTCTTGTTGTTTAATCGTTTCTCCACCGCAGCAACACATTCTCTTGCACTGCAAACGATAAATAGGGATGAGTAAACAAGAGCAGCAAATCTAGCGCCTGTTTCCATCAGTCATGCGTACCTTTCTGGTGAAGCGCGAGTGATCTTGTCGGTTACTGCCAAGATAAGCTCCCAGTTTTCGACAGTGAGATTTTCATTTGTTGCAGCGACTGATGTGTGTTAGTAACCACGCAAACATCTCCTGTACAGCAGATTGTACTTACTGACAGACTCGTCAAAGGGATTTGCTCTTGAAAACATAGTTAAAATAGATGGCAAAATTAAGAAAAAGAGGAAAAAAAAAAGAGAAAAAAAGGAGGATGGATATACCAAGAAAGAACATTCGTTATCCTGGGCAGTGGATGATGATGATCGAGTCCAATGGAATTCATGGCCCGATGAGCTTTTTTGGAAATCAACTAGGCACTGTGTCACTCGATGCGCCTTTTATTTCAGCAGTTCACTTCAATGGTGACATGTCAAGAGGATGAGGAAAAGAGATTGAGTATCTGCTTACAAGACGCTCTGCCTGAAAGATTCGTAAACAAATCGAGGAGCTATTTCTACGACGATGAACTATCAGCTAATACCAGCAGACGCAAAGAGCCAAGACTTTCGGCTTGCCATTTGATTCGCACAAAAGGCACACGCTTGAATACATCATTTTAGTGCTTGATATGAGAGGCGATGTCTGTATCAGATGATGTTGCTACTTTTGGCATTTCAGTAGCATAATTGTGGCAATCATAATAGAGAAATATCAATCAAGCAAGGAAAAGTCAGAATGAGAGAGAGAGAGGTGTGCATGATAAAAGCAGAAATGAGGTAATTTATTAATTTGGGTTGATGAAGAGATGGTCAATTTTCTTTGTGTATACGTGAAATGTAGATTGCAATATATGTTGATCGCTAAATAAAAGCAATTTGCATAAATGTAAACTAAATAATGCCTAGTGATCAGGCATCTTCCTCCGATTCATCTCCTTGGAATTCATCCTAGCGATTGCAGTGTGTTAGCCATTCATTCTCATATACTCCTCTGCAATCAGCTTACATCTGATGGCGATTCTTCATCCTCGCTTTCTTCCTTTGTATCGTCAGTCTTGGCGTCACTTTCATTGCCACTTTCATTGACTGTGTCTGCGGACGCTTCGTGTTGTCCTGCTTGCTCCTCCGTGTCTTCT
The DNA here is from genome assembly GCA_000950595.1 of Mucor ambiguus. Classification (NCBI taxonomy): domain Eukaryota; kingdom Fungi; phylum Mucoromycota; class Mucoromycetes; order Mucorales; family Mucoraceae; genus Mucor; species Mucor ambiguus. Next base: position 59,654 of record DF836341.1, on the reverse strand, counting down.
TCGTCACTACTAGAAGCATCCACTGCATAAGAAGGTCTGTTTTGACTACTGTTTCTGGTTCTTGTTCTGCGGCTAGCTTCATTAATGATTAAAGTGGTGTCCAGACTGTCTAATTCTGCCTTCAATTCTCTTTCTTTCTTGACAGCTTCACACTTTTCAAGAGTGGGTCTGCCATGGACACCCAATTCTTCCAACATGGCCTTTAATTTACTAATTTCTGCTGTTGTATCCTTGCAGTCATTCAGCTCTTTGGCCCTAAGATAGAGTCTTTGGATCAGCATAAAGTGTACATGGACCTATAATCGCGCGGAATCCTTACCACACTTTGCGAACACCACATTTGTTGATAAACTGTTTCAGTCGTTTGACAGTTTCTTCGTCTTTTGTCTACGGAATGCTTGTTTAATAGATGATCATTATGTAGTTCACCAAACGACAAGTTTACCGTAGCAGCGCTGGATTTCGCAGTTTTCTTTCTAGTCTTTCTAGTCTTTTTGGTTGTTGGAGGTGTTGTGGAAAAGTCGGTTTCGTCTGCTTCCTCCTCATCATCGTTCTCATTTGCCTCCTCCTCTTCCTTGTCATCTTCGTCGCTAGCATCTTCCATTTTCTCATCCTCACTGTCCGAAATGACCTTCTTTGATTGCTTCTTCTTACGTTTAGTCTTCTTTGGCTTTACGTCCTCTGTGCCGTCGTCAGACTCAACTTTAGTCTTCTTGGTAAAGAGCGGCCTCTCTTCTGTCTCAAGAGGGGCGGCCTTTCTCTTTTTTGGAGAGGGTTTGATTGGAGAGACCTCTCTACTCGAATCGGTTTCTGTTGGTGTATGCTCTTGAGGTTCCTGCTCTTTTTGCAATTCTGTGTATGTCTTATCAATGATTTCGTTCATTATTTTTTTGTAAGGTTTCTGCCTTAAAGCGTCTTTTTCTAATCCCTAACCATGGTATTAGATTCAAATGGCTCCCTCTCTCTCATCATTGATGCTTACAAAGTGCGTTTCCAGTTCATTGCGAATTTGACCTGCTGTCAAGGAGCTTCAAGCATGCTGTTCAGTATGAATGAGGTTTTTTCAAACAAGCATAATACTAACTTTACCTGGGATCACCATTCTTGATGATGCTGCAACGACAAAACTTTAGTAAGGAGGATTACAAGAGTCAATTAGCAACTTACTTTTTTATTTGATCATGAAAATCTGGCTTCTCAAGCAGCTCAGGTGCCAAGTCTATCATATTGTCAACAGAAAAGCGGAATGGAAAAAAGAGCAATGAAATGCTGCCTCTGGTCTCGCGATTTGGCTTTTAACGCGTCCCTGACACCTAATACTAGCAAGTCCAATAGTCACGAAGGACGAATGCATTACTCTTCTATTTCTTTTCGACGCACATTATTTAAGCAAGAGATGGAAGAAGACGCTTTGTAAGCAGCAACAACACACGAATTGAGCAATCAATCTAATACATGTGAATACAGTTTGCCGAGTGAAAATGACAGACTCAAGGCCCAGATCAAGGAGATGAGAACCAGATGTAAACATGTCCCATGCACTTAATACAACATCTACTTACTGACGAGTATCCCATAGTGGCAACAGCAACTCTGCGAGATAAGCAGCTGAAAAAGGAATTAATAGAGGAGGACCTATCTTACATGACTGTATCGACGCTTGTGGATTTGATACAAGGTAACATCTTGAACATGCTTTCGCCATTGCTATTTGACTGAACTGCTGTCTGCAATCAGATCCTACTCGAGTGGCTGATTACGAGTTTGATACCATGGGAAGAGAGGTGCGTTAGTAGAATGGCATTGTATGGATTACTGTACCTCACAATTGTGTATTCTGCAGGTATTTGCTAAAATGATGTCAACCTTGGAAGCTTGTTGTTTGCGAGAAGCCATCAGCTATCATCGTCTAGCAGGGCGCACTTTGTTCAAATTCAAAGGCGACCGTAGCTGTGTCCGTCTCGAGACGTTTTATGACAAAACATACAAGGAATCCTACTACATCTTTTACGAAAAAAACCAAACATACCACGCAAGTGCAATCAAAAGCATGCGGCAGTCGTTGATAGAACACCACACCATACCAAACTTCATACATCTGAGCAGCATAGAAAAGACACACTTGCCTGGTGATTTCGATGTAGGTTTACAATCGCACCATCAGCTCGTATAGCTCATTTATTTTACCTAGACATTCATTCGCATTGTGCATGATCAGCTTCAAGCCTATGTAACCAAACGAGAAATTTTAAAAGAGGTGGCTCAACTAAAGAAAACGCATGCCATTACAATCAAGTATCAAAGTGAATCAATTCATAAAACAGAGATTGAAGTAGTGAATGCCCAAAATCAAACCATGCTCGTTGATATGTCGTTCGAAGATAAAAGCTCGGCCTACCCCACGACTGTAGTTATTCGAGACAACCAGGACCAAACAACAGATGCAGGCGAACATCTTTCAAAAATTGCAGCACAATTCAAGCAAAGACCTATGATAGATGTATTGATGGAACTATCAGAGACAGAGCTGGAACAGGGTACTCAATATGATCATATGGAACTCGATTAGATGGCTGGCCATGTTCGTAATCAAATACCCATTATTAAAGCTTCCATTTGCATTGCGCTCTGTATAAGATGTGTGGTACTCGCTTTCAGAACCTTTGTTGATACAACATGAGACGTCTCTCCTGCTGACAAATACATGAAGAAAACATTATACACAGTCCATTCAGTAGATGCCACAGAAAGCTGAGAATATGAGGGTATATACTGTATGTGCTATATGGTTCAGGGTCAAATCGATGGATTTTCAGGTTGCACCGTCATTGCTTGTGTATTGATTTGTGCTCGTGTAATGCATTATGCGTATTTCCCAATGGCGACCGAGGAGACAACACTAGAGACTGGTGCGTAGCTTCTCATGCTTGCTTTTAATCGACAGCTTTGTAGCAAGGACAAGCAAGCAAAATACTCATGAGTATGGCTCATTAAGAGAACTCGAGTATATACTCCATCGGCTTATCATACAATGCCCTTTGAAGGAGTCCATGGGAACATCTCGTCTGAGTACAAAGCACAGCTACCCCAACCTAAACTCCTCGGAGGAAGGTCATACAAGGACAAACACTACTTTTTGACATTGCGGCATCACATAAAATGTGATAGCTAATGAGTTTCCATAGCAATGAGGTCGTGCAGTGATGTATTATATAATAATGGGTTCACTCGTGTCAATACCTAAAAGAAGCAGGCTTCTCGTATTTCTGCAAATTACGTTTACAGTGAATATGGTGAATTTGATCAGGCCATGTGCGACATGGTTTTTCCCTGAGAACAACAAGAAAGGGTTTTCATCATAGAATAGAGTTTTATTAGATAATAGAATCAGTTCCCATGTTTCTATGGGCATATTCTTCATATGTATTATATAATATGCCCTGAAGGGATCATTGTGGTTCACCGTAATTGTATAAATAAGCTTAACGCTCACCAACATCTTTCCGTATTTACCACATCTCTAAACCATGAAATTACTCTCCTTAGTTGCTGTTTGCGCCTTGGTTTCTGCTGGTATTGAAGCCAAAACTTTCCTCTTTCCTATCCCTCAAGACGTTGAATGGTCTGGTACCAGCGCTATTGTCTCTAGCAACTTCAAGTTTCAAGGCATTCAAAACAAGCATGTGCAAGCTGCCGCCGACCGCTATCTAGCCTTAATCAAGAAGGAAAAGTGGGTGCCTGTTCAAGTGTCTACTGACAACTCTACAGTCAAACTGACCCGTAATGAAATTCAAGGTATCAACTTTCAAGTGTCTGACAATGGCGCTAAACTGGATGTCGATGTTGATGAGTCCTACAACTTGGTGGTTCCTGAATTGGGCGGTTTTGCAAATGTGCGTGCCAAAACTTGGGTGGGTGCTCTCCGTTCTTTGGAAACCTTCTCTCAATTAGTTGTCTCTGAAGGCGATAAGTTGGTTGCTCACACTGCCAATATCACTGACGCTCCTTCTTATGGTCATCGTGGTATCTTGCTGGATACATCTCGTAATTACTACCCTGTGGACGACATCTTGCGTGTGATAGATGCTCAAGCCTACAACAAGATGAACGTATTGCATTGGCATGCAACCGACTCCCAATCATGGCCATTGTATTTCAAGAGTCATCCCGAGCTATCCGAAAAGGGCGCTTATTCTAGCAAGGAAGTTTACACTCAAGCCGATGTGCAAAAGATTCTGTCCTATGCCGAGGCACGTGGCATCAGAGTCGTTCTGGAGGTTGATATGCCAGCTCACACAGCTACCATTGGCGAGTCTCATCCTGACTACATGATTTGCACAGACGAGTTCTGGGCTGCTTATGCCGCAGAGCCTCCTGCAGGTTAGTTTTATTGAAACAAAAGCATAGAAATGGAATGCCTCTAACTAGTCTTTTTTGCTTGGTAGGCCAATTAAATCCTATTAATGACAAAGCCTTCGGTCTCATCAAGGACATCGTCAAGGAAGCTACTCAGACTTTCCCCGACACGCTTTACCACACGGGTGGTGATGAAATCAACACTGCTTGCTACGAGTTGGATGCTGGTATCAAGGAATATAGCAAGAAGAACAATTTGACCACGCATGAAATCTGGTTTGAATGGACCAACAAGTTGTTGGCATTTGTCAACAATGAGACCGACAAGCGTCCTATCATCTGGGAAGATCCAGTCAAGGATGGCGGAAGCTACCCCAAGAACACCATTGTCCAGTCCTGGGTTAAGCCTCCTGCTGTTTACACTGAACTTGGCTATGATGTAATTGTCAGCAACTATGATTACTTTTATCTTGATTGCGGTCATGGTGGTTGGGTTGGTAATGATGAGCGTTATATCAGTCCTACTCAAACAGAAACTGCTGCTGATACTTTCAACTACGGCGGCGTTGGTGGCTCCTGGTGCGCTCCTTTCAAGACATGGCAACGTATTTACAGTTTCGATATGACTTATGGTATCGAAAAGGCTCATAAGGGTAAGGTTTTGGGTGGTGAAGTCGCCATGTGGGCTGAACAAACTGGTCCAACTGTGATTGATGGTCGTCTCTGGCCTCGTTCTGCTGCTGCTGCTGAGGTCTACTGGTCTGGTTCTTATGATAATAAAGGCGCTAGACGTACTGTCAAGACTGCATCTGAGCGTTTCTATGATTGGGTCTTCCGTTTGCAAGCTCGTGGTATTGATGCTGAGCCCGTTCAACCCAAGTATTGTGCTCGTCATCCTGGTGCTTGCGATCTTAACGATCCTCATGCCAAATAAGCATGTTAATTCCTTAAACAATATCAATTTAATTAAACAACTTTAGCAATAAACTTACTCTTAATGATCTAATAACAATTAATCCCTTAATCTTGCTATGAGCCTTCATGTACTGTATGTATCTGTAGATGTAACTTTTCTTTCATGCTCCACGTCTCAAACGGCTAGTGCATACTATTACTCAAGCCATTTTGAATGGAGCATTTTCCTTCCTATTTTGCATCTACTTAATGGCATATGCGGTGATGCTTTACGGTTTATTTGAATTCTACAAGAATACTCTTAGTAACGATGGCAATCCATTGCATCGCAAATTGCGCCTGAGCGTCATTATCAATAGCACCAGAATTCGCCAACACATGGCTACTGAAATTGACAGGCTCTCTAGTGGACATGAAAAGCCTCATCACATACTGAGCGATTACAATACAACAGGCGTGCAGTATCAGGAACTTATGCCTGGAAGAGGTCTCAGCAGGAAGCCGCTGTTGCTATAGTTTGAAGCTAAACTTTCCTATGAACAACGCTTTCCTTCTTGGCAACCTCTATGACCCAGCACGCTCATTCATTTCTTTTCTTAATAGCTTCAGCTCTTGCTAAAAAAAATCAAATAAGTAAGTCAAACTACTTCAATTCATAAATCTAGAGTTTGTAATACTTCAAGTAGAAACTATCCTTTGAAGTGCCATACAGTTATGATTACTTTTCTATATAACAACAAGTCATCTACAGGCAGGCAACACACTTGTTTTACTTCTAACTAACCCAAATCACGCAAGCTACAGTAAATTTTAGATGCATTTTAGCAGTGATTTCTCGTGTTTGAGGACGGTTTGGACCTC